>PVJI01002872.1:101315-136105 GCA_004026765.1 Micronycteris hirsuta
CGCTTACAGATGAGGAATGAATCCCGGAGAGCAGGAAATGTCTTGCCCAGCCCCGTGGGGCATCTGTGGGAGAGCCTGCAACAGCTGGGCCTGGCTATCTTTAAAGCCTCTGCCTCTTGCCCGGCTTTTTCCACACTGACCCCCTTGCCAGGGTCTGAAACTTTGCAGGGTTCAGTATTGGGGGGTTGTAGGGCCTAATCATTTTGACTTTCTGATTAGATTATTCCTTTATAGGAATAAAGTTTTTCAATCAAAGGGCCTATATTTTAAGAACATGATGGAATTATGATTTTGATTTTTTTCTTTTTAATTTAGTTTGAGACATTGGAAACACCTTGAAGTGTCACACAGCAGAAGCTGGAGATTTTCTTGGGCAGGGTGGCAGGGTGGGGTGGGTCAGGAATTCTCAATAGAGGGAAACCCAGCTATTAGGTTCCTGGTAAGTGTGAGAGAGGACCCAAAAAACCCCAGAATTTATTAAAAATTGTGTATTTATTCTTACACGTTTAAACTTCAGTCACCTTCAAAGTACTCTCCACTTGATGCAATGTACCTATTGAGACATTTTTTCCACTGCTCAAAGCAGCTTTTGAAACTCGCTGATTTTGATGCCTTTTAGTGCTTCTGCTCTTTTTTGTTTCACCTCTTCCACATGGGCAAATCAGTTCCTTTTGAGGACTTTTTTCATCCTGGGAAACAAACAAAGAAAAACATCACTTGGGGCAAGACTGGGTGAATAGGGAGGGTGGGGCACAGGGGTCATGCAGATTTTTTGGTCAAACACTACTGAACACTTAGCGTGCAGTGGGCAGGGGTGCTCATAAATCACCCTTCATGACATGGGCAAACACTTTGAAAGAGTCTTAAAAAAAAAATTCACCGAAGCCAAACGCAGCCTCTCGGGACAACGCCAGCTGGTGCACTGGTGCCGGTGGGTTCTAGAACACTCACCTGGTGGGGGCTGTACTCCAGAGGGGCCCGACTCTAGAAGATAATTCCATTTTGGAGGGGGCCCCCATCATATACATTAGTTTATTTAATCCAACCATCTCATGAGGAAATCATTTCTTACTTTCACTTAACATAAAAGAAATTGAGTTAGAGAGGCAGAGTAATTTGGCCAAGATGAAATGGTGGATAACCATAGAGCTGAGATTCTAATCTGGATATTTCTGATTCCAGTCATCAGAAAAACTTTTAGTACCTACTCTGTGTTAGATACTTTCCATGTTATCTTATTGAATGCTCATCATAGCTCCAAAAAGATGTTATTTTATTATTTCCGTTTTACATATAAGGAAACTTGGGACCAAGAAATGTTCCGTGGGTCATAGATGCCCATTCTCAGTTCATTGTGCCACCAGAGTCTCAGAATTTTGTGTTTATAGCATCCCTATGCCAGAAAGGACATAACAGCTCCACTCATTAAGTGGTTAGGTCCAGCAGTTTAACACATATTTACGTCTTAACAATTTAGTACCATTTGAAGAAACAATACACATGAGTTTAAAAATGTATTTTTATTTCATTCTTAAATACAGTTGCTTATGTGAGTTCTGTTCACCTTCTAAACCCTTGGAATCAGACTGAACGGCAAGACCCTCTTTCCTATTTCACACAGTTCCTTTTCTCACCGCGACCACCAGAACCCGACTTCACAGAAATAGGATGTCATAAAAAGAGGTGGACCTGGAGCTGGTAGTTAATGCAGGGTTCAGCAAATGTCAGATGTCACTGTGCTCTCCTTGGAAATGGAAAGTGTCCTGTGGTGCCCCTGTGAATTCAATATGGCCCCTCAGGGGCTTCGGCACAGTTTGGGAGCTGCAGGCTCTGTGCACATCACGCAGGTAGTGCGTGCGTGTTCGTCAGACCTAGGGACGCCTGATCCCAGAGTCATGTCCTTTTTGTAATGGGGCTGTGTTGCCTGATAAAGTTAATTTTAACTCAGAGCCATAATTCAGTGCCGTAACGACAGACAGCGTTCATGTCAGATTGCTGTCATGTTCACATGTTTCTCTTGCATATAGCAGGTGCCCCCTAAGTATTTGTTTTATAAAAAAAAGAGAGAGAGAAAAATCTATCCCCTGTCTTGGAGACAGGAGTTTATAAAATCAAAGAAAAGACAAGGGAGGCGTTGGGACCATGTAGAGGCCATTGCCCTGGTGGCCTGATTCTTTTGGATTCTTTCAGTTAAGTGTATCGTTTTAAACAAGAACCCTGACCCTGGAAAACCAGGTAAGTTGGAGTGGCTTAAATCTTTTATTTTATTTTTTGAAAAGATTTTATTTATTTTTAGAGAGGGGAAAAGAGGGAGAAGGAGAGGGAGAGAAACATCAATGTGTGGTTGCCTCTCATGTGTCCCCCCACTGGAGACCTGGCCGGCAATGCAGGCACGTGCCCTGACTGGGAATCAAACCAGCAACCCTTTGGCTTGCAGGCCAGCACTCAGTCCACTGAGCCACAATAGCCAGGGCTGGCTTAAGTCTTTTAAAATGGCAATACTTGTAATTTAAATAATTTGATTAAGTAATTTTATTAACAAAATCTTGATTCTGGTGCAGATGCTCACCCTTTGATTTTTCACTTCTGTGTTTTGATTTTTATAAGTCTGTTTTTCTTAAAGTACACATGCACAGACTGCATCTAAGCCCTGGTTCTTATACTGAATTTCTTAAAACAAGCTGTAAGCTTGGCCAGGGAGCATACCTTGCAGTCAGCACACGTAAGACCTTGCATTTACAGATCTTTTAATCCAAGATGGGTCATACCTGGTCAGCCTCCTGAAACCAGAAACCCTGTGGGGTGCACTTAAGCTTGACGAGGGAGACGTGCACAGAAAACGGAAAAGATGCAGGCATTGCTTCATCAGGGGCCACTCTTCCTTCTTAAGTACAAAATCAAGGTCCAACCAGAACTGTGAATGGCGCAAAGGTGATGGAAGTGTTAGTGTCAAGATAAACACTTCCCCTGTCCCTTCCAGAAACAGAAATTATTTGTCATTTCAAAAAACCTGGACAGGTAGCAAGGCTGCTGCTAATTAACAGTTGCTCTGTTCCTGCATTTGAAGAATCAAGGGCACAGTAAATAAAAACACGTTGATGCGGCTTGCTGCTGTCTGCACCTTTATACCAAAGGGCATTGTTAATGGTGAGAGGTTTGAGTCTGGCTGCTGAAGCAGTGACGTGGGCGGCCGTGAAAGAGACTCTCTGCCGTAGATGAGTCCCCTTGAAACTCCAAATAGCAGACCATGCAGCAGGGAAAGAATTGTGGGTAGTAATTTGGGTGTTAAAATATTAACACATTTCTGCATATTTAATATGGTTTCCTTTTTAAATAGTAGGCAGATTATGGCACCCAAGCAGATAGGTTTATGATTTCAAATTAAATTTTAAACATTAGAAAATCAAAGGCACTACTTTGTTATAAATACACTCAACTAATCTAAATAAGAACTTGCTTTATTTTCAACTTTTCTAATGTGTCAGCTAATTTACAGCCTAATTTTATGATTATAACTTGTGAACAAAGCTTCATGATGAATTTTAGTCTTAAAAGTTCAAAAATTTCGCCCTGGCTGCTGTGGCTCAGTGGATTGAGCACTGGCCTGCAAACCAAAGGGTTGCCAGTTCAATTCCCAGTCAGGGCACATGCCTCGGTTGTGGGCCAGGTCCCCCAGTAGGGCGGTGTGAGAGAGGCAACCACACATACATGTTTCTCTCCCTCTCTTTCTCCCTCCTTTCCTCGCTGTCTAAAAATAAATAAAATATATTTTTAAAAATGTTCAAAAATGTTAATTATTCATCTAGTTCACATTTGAATATATACTATGTGGAAGACAGTAGTCTCTAGGCTCAAATTGGGGAATCTGGGAAAGCTTCACAGAGGAGGTGACATTCATACCTGGGCATTAGGAGTGTGAGAGCCATTGTGTTCATCTGCTATTTGTGGTTTTACTATGTAACACTCGAGTCTTGCATCTTGAGAGCAGAGGCAGATTTTTTTTTTTTTAACTCTTAACCTGTCTTTTCTCTTTCTAAGTCCTACTTCTCTCTAAGTCAGATCCTAGTACTTGTGAAAAAGTCATCCTGGGGAGGGAAACGGCCCCACCATGTTTTTTTCTCATCTCTCCTGTTTCCTCACAGGCAAAGATGCCTTTCGATGCCAACAAACTGTACTGCAGTGAAGTGCTGGCCATACTGCTCCAGGACAACGACGGTGAGGCTCCCGCTCGGCGTTGGTATTCCGTTCGGGCAGCAGCGGGCGTGTTTCCGATCATGACAGCGAGCTCTCTTGCCTTTGGCATCCCCCCGCTCATCCCCTCGCTCTCTGTGCAGCTTTTGTACTCTGTCAAGCTGTATTGATTTTGTTTGCTGATGTATCAGCGTTAGACGGCTGTAAAATCTGACAGTTAGCTTCATTTTTTTTCTTCCTCTATTTTTTCCCCTTTTAGAAAACAGGGAATTGCTTGGGGAGCTGGATGGAATCGATGTGCTTCTTCAGCAGTTATCCGTGAGTAATTCTTATGCTTCCTGTCTGCCATGAAGATACATGGGCTGCTTTGAATGGGAGGTGGAGCTGGAAACTGGGAAGGAGTAAGCCATGTGCAGCAAGGCCTGCGGAGTATGCCGTTAGGTTTGAGGTCACCGTGGAGGCACGTGACTTGCCTCCTTTTCTTAGTCATTTGCTTTTTATGACCAGGTTTCATTGTGTTTCTGGTGTGGACTTTCTCGGTCTTTTGGTGTTTATCAGGCCAGAAGAGGTGTGCTTCCCGTGCAGGAGTGTGTTTGGGGCCACGGACCCCAAATTATTTTCGGTTGACCCACTTCCAAGGTTATTCACTTCCTTTCCTTCCAGTTTGCCACCAAACTGGAGTCTTTTCATTTTCCGAACAAGTTCAAGGACTTCAGGTTCCACTGCAGAGGGATGGAGGTCAGCCAGGAGGGTAGGGAAGGGTGTGGTGCTGGAGGCTAGAACGAGAAATTGGAAATCGCCGTTTGTTCGTTGTGAGGAACGTAAATCTGGTTGGAATGTTATTCTGCTGGCATCCTGAAAATACTGTTAAGGTTTCTCCTAACAAATCTGATCTGTGCTATTCCAAAAGCAGGACTGAAAATAGATGAATTTGGATAAAATCTTGAGTGTTGGGAGTGACTGAGATGTCGGTTTGCATACAGCTTCCATCTTGGTGCCAGCAGCCTGAGTGGCTTGGCCTCCACCCCATAAAACAGAGCTTTGAAATGCGAATCTGCTTCTGATTCTGGGAAGGTGCTTAGTCCTGCTCCCGCGAGATTATTGATCATTTTGTAGTAGACTGGAAGGGTGCGCAGACACTGTTAAAAGGCTTTCCTCTAACGGGCCACATGTATCTCTGGCAAAGACAAAGCTTTTGCTTTAAGCTGTTCCCATGACTGAGAGCCACGACTGCTGTGTGAGGCAATTCGGTAGCCCTGATGGTTAGAGGCTCTTCCTCATGCCGAGCCAAGGTTTACCCTTCTGGGCTGCGGTGGCTTTTTCGAAGGTGAGAACACGGTTGTGGCTGGGTTGGGCAGGTGGGGGGCTTTGGGGGTAACGAGCAACGTTGTTTCTTGACTTGGTGATTTCAGAGGTGTTCACCTTATTTATGTAGCTATACGTGTCCTTTACAGAGTTCTCTGTATCTGCGTTATATTTCACAGTAAATTCGTTTTTAAAACATCCGCCTCCTTGAAACTCTCGACCTCTCATGGACCCAGCGGTCAGTTGAGTGATTCGGTTATTTGCATAAACTGGTAGCTGTTTATTCAATACCTGTGAATCAGAAGGCCCCATTGCTCTATGGAAACCAGTGAAAATTTTGTTTGGTAGGCTTTCGTTCCCTCTGCTGTGGGGTTATCGTGACAGGCAGGCTTTGGAAACTGTTGAATGTTGACCGGTGAAAAGACATTCCCTCATGGCTCTGTGCTTTCTGTTGTCTTTGCTCGACAGGTGTTTAAACGACACAATCCCAGCACTGCCGAAGAGCAGGAGATGATGGAGAATTTGTTTGATTCGCTCTGCTCCTGCCTCATGCTCAGCTCCAATCGCGAGCGCTTCCTGAAGGGCGAGGGTCTGCAGCTGATGAATCTCATGCTCAGGTGTGTTCTTACCGCCTAGCTCTCCGTCGTTTTTTGCCTGGATTCAAGAACATGTGGTTACGGTCCTTTATTCCCGAGAGTCCCAGATACAGAAAACTGTAAAGTCTTCAGGGGTGTGTGTGGTCTTTTCTGAAGTGAGGGTGGGTGGGTAAAAGCATCTCCTGCTCTGTTTGTGCCCTGTTGTGCCCCTTGGGAATACGACCACGGCACTGAAGGGAAGTGTCTCTTTGCTCATTCTCTTAGTGTGTGGGTTTTGGGAAGTCTTAAACTTCTAAACATATCTTTTGTTACTTTCTAGACTTAGCCCAATTTTTAATATCCCACCTAGACCTATCTATGCCATAGTTTGTCTATGTTTTATTGAGAGAATATCATTCATGTTTTTGTGTATATGTAGTTTTCAGTATACATTAATCTCAATAACGAATTGTGCGTGTGCCGTGTGCCTAGAGTAGGAGATATGAAAATATACAAGATATTCTAGAACTGCTCTCTGTAGTGCCTGTCTCGTATGGCTTATTATTTATGTTCTGATTTCTTAAAGTATTTAGAGTGGATATCGTGTTAATATATTTCACAGAATCCTAAGGTTGGAAGTCAATGGGAGGTATCTTATATTCATAATTCTTTTGGAAGATTTGGCTAGGAAGGAGAGTAGAGAGATGGGGGTAGGGGACAGGGTGGTAACCAGGATGTGTAGAGTCAAGAACAGTTTTCTAGATTGAGGGAGACTAGATCACGTTTGCATGGTTGGAAGACTCTAATCATGATTGAATTATTCTTTATGAAATTGAGCCAGAGTCTGTTGTTCTAATACACTGAAAACTCGGTGAAGCTATTTCTTTGACAAAATATTTTTATAAATTGAGTATATATCTATTAAATGCAATTTAGAATATAGACATGTACAACCACTGTTAAAACACTGGTAAGATACTGTTTTGACTGCTGGGCTTTTACAGAAATGAGTAAGACAGGATTCTTGCCTCTAAGAACAAAAAACAGCTCTATCAGCCTAATACAACCCAACTTTGGGTGTATATTTCTAGTCTTTTTTTTTTTCCTGTAACTGTTTTCTTGTTTCTAATAGCTTTTTAGGCCTGCCCACACATGTGATGTTCTATACTGCTTCCTTTTCAACTTAACGTGCCATTCCCATGCAGCGACACCTTCCTCACGAGAGCTGTCAACAGCTGCACGGTGGACTCTCAGGGAACATAGCTCACCTGGCATTCTGTTGTTGATACTGAGGTTACCTCTAATGCCTTACTCTTACAAAAAATTCTACAATGACCATTGCTTTTTTTTATAATGTTATTAAGGTATATGTTTCTAAAATATGTGGTCTGTCCAGAATATATCCATCCATGTCATTGTGGAAAAATAGAGACATGTGTTGAAGAAGATACAACATACAAGAAACACTGTACATAGGACCACGGTGCCTCAGTCCCCTTCACAGCAGACACCTTGGGACCTCACACAGTTCTCCCAGTCTCCATCAGCTGCCCTGTCATATTTTCCTGAATCTCATTGACAGTCTGAAATCTCTTCCCTTTCAAAGGTGATTTTAGTTTTGGGAAAAGCCAGAGGTCTCAGGGCATCAAATCTGGGCTACAGGGGGGCTAAGTCATCTGGGTGATTTGATGTTTTGCCAGAAAACTCTGCACAAGACGTGATGCGTGAGTGGGCACATTGTCATTATGAAGCTGCCAGTCAGCAGTTGTCCATAGCTGTGGCCTTCTGAATCATTTGAATAGTTTCTGTGGAGGAATGTTCAAGCTTAGCACAAACTTTGATGCAGATTGGTTGCTCTACTTTTTCAGTCATTTTGCATGTGATGGCCACACACCACGCATGCTCACTCAACGCTGTCTACTGCCCCACTGCCTAGTACAGTGAGGTTGTCATTGTTCATGCATGCGCATTCCAGTCCTCTCTCTTTGGCTGCCAGGTTACGTGGATGTTGCGCAAACCATTCTCGTTATATTAACAGTGGTTGGACTTTTTCTGGACACACCTTGTGTCTTCTCTTTAAAGGCTTCTATAGGGCCGGAGGCCCAGTAGAACTCTTCGTTTGTCCAGTGTGTATCTGACCTTAAATTGATGGAAAATCTTCCTTTTGGAATTGCTTTAAATTTATTCAGAGGCCTATATAGTTCAGGTGATTTTTGCTAGCTTTATTCTCTTGAGTCTTTTGTTTGCTTATCTCCTTTACCCTTCTAATTGCCTGTCCTTTTGTTGAAATGACCAACCTTCTCTCAAGCAAATAGCAAATAAAGAAGATGCATTTGGCTTCCTGGGTCTTCTAACCTTAAAACTACACTCTGCAGGGACTTTAGTTTCCTAAGCTTCTTAAAGGTCTTAGCTGCCAATGTCTTTGGATGGTTGAGTGCAAATATGAAGTGATGTATTCCTGTAGCATATGGTTTGGTAATGTGCAGCAGTGGGGAGCTGAATAAAGAACCAGAAATATGGATTATGCAAACAAGAATGCTGAGATTCTGGGAGCCTAATTAAAAGAGAAGCTCTAAAAGACTTAGAAACTACCTCTAGGATCTCCTAAATTTTCATTTTTGAATGCTGAAGTTACTGTTAGATTAATTCTTTTGCATTAATTAGCTATATTAGCAGATTCAGCATTTCCTTTTTTCTCTTTCTCATGCTCTTTGTACTCTGTTATTTTTGTTATTTTTCTTCTTTGCACTCCCAAATAGGAAGTTTAATTGGAAGGGAATTTTTTTTTCTGCTAGATTTGTCCTTCCTGATCTTTTAGCAAGAGCTGCCAAGTTGTTCTCCATCACAGAGAACTTTTTCAGGACTAGGAAGCGGTAACACTAGAAGTTCAGGAAAATTTCTGTGGTTCCATTGCCCTAAATACTGGTTTTTACTATGATTCAGGCATTCATCCAGTAGTCATGAATGTGCCCCTGGAAAGGTGGCAGTATAGTACAGCCTGGAAATGACGCAGGCATTCTGGGGGCTTGGGGACACAAGGGTTTGCGACCCCCTGTGGATTCTTGTCTTTGCGTAGGAAAGAATTCAAATGTGAGCCAGTGCAGGGTTTAAAGTGAAGGTGTGTTGGTGAAGCAGTGAGATGCCGAGTGGGCTGCTCCTCAGGCAGAGGAGTCCTTCCCTAGTGGGATTCACTACTTTTTGGAGGCTCATTAAATCGAGGGGTAGGGCATTCGATTAAGAGGAGGAATAGTCAGGATCTTTCTGTGGGAAGGGATGGAGACTTCTTGGGGAGTCCTGTCAGCCATTTTGATTTTCATAGGGGCTTTCTCTTTATTGTGGTGGCAAGGGGTGTGTCGTTCAGTATGTTAATATATTATCATGAGCATATCATGAGACTAGTGTTTACAGCAAGGTGAAATTGGTTGCCATGTTGGATCAAGCTGATCTCTGCTGGTTCTAAGCCATAAATCCTTTGGGGGTTGGCCTTACTCTCTCTTAGACGGTTCCTGTAGCCCTTATCAGTTGTGGAGTTTCTCCACATACCCTCTCGGAAGAAGGGTTTGGGAGTCAGGTGGATACAGGTTTGGAACATAGCTCTTTCACGTACTGGTTCTGGATATCAGGTGAGTTACTCTAATCTTTCTGATCTCAGACCCTCAGTTTTTATGGGAGTGACAGTGCCAAATTTGCAGAGATTCTGTGGGAATTAGACTGCACATAAAGTGTGTGGAATAATACTGCAGCTTCTAAAACACTGAGAAAGTACTCTGTTAGCTTACTACGTTAAGTGCTAGGCTTATCCAGACATGAAGAAGACAGGGTTCCTCCCTTCACACACTCAATAGCTAGTGAGGGAGGCCAACATTAAATAATTGTAATATAATTTAACTTCTTAACTATTAAAGAGGAACAGTGAGCCCTGGCTGATGTAACTTGGTGGATTGAGTGCCATCCTGTGAACCAAAGGTCACCAGTTCGATTCCCAGTCAGGGCACATGCCTGGGTTTCTGGCCAGGTCTCCGGTAGGGGGCTGTGTGAGAGGCAACCACACGTTGATGTTTCTCTCCCTCTCTTTCTTCCCTCTCTTCCCTTCTCTCTAAAGGTAAGAAGATAAAAATATAAAAGATTTTATTTATTTATTTTTAGAGAGAGGGGAAGGGAGAAAAGAAAGAAAGGGAGAAAAACATTGATGCAAGAGAGAAATATTAATTGGCTCCTTCTCACACGCCCTGCGACCTGGGACCTGGCCCACTACCCAGGCAGTGCCATGACTGGGCATCGATCTGATGACCCTTGGTTTCACAGACTGGCGCTCAACCCACTGAGTTACACCAGCTAGAGCGAGATTTGTAGTTTTATATTTTGTAGTAGCCACGGTAAAAAGGTTAAAGGAAACAAAGTTAATTTTAATAATATATTTTATTTAACTCACTATATTAAAAATCATCATTTTTATATGCAAGCAGTTAAAGTACATGATTTACATTCAGCTTTAACAAAATTTACAGTTGAAAAAGTAGATTTTTTTTTTTAATTTAATTAATTTTTTTTTGTTTAATTACAGTTATTTGCAGCCTCTCCCCTCCCCCCCCTTCCCCTCCCGTCCCACCCCACCAACCTGAAAAAGTAGATTTCCATACCCAAGTTTCTCCAAACATGTTTAAATGTTTTGCAATAACTGAATCAAGTGTCAATTTTAAAATTTAAATTAAATTTAAATTTAGCTCCTTAGTGTCATTATCCACATTTCAGGTGCTCAATAGCTACATGCAGCTTAGTGGCTACCATACAGAACACACATGTATACACAGATAGATTTTATCACTCCCCAAAGTTCACTTGGTCTCTTTCGCAGTTAGTTCCTACCAGCCCACCTCCAGCCCCAGGCAACCACCGTCATTCTGGAATTTCGTATATAGAATTATACAGTGTGTGTTTTGTTTAGCTTATTCCATTCAACAGATAGTTTTTGAGACTCATTCATTTTACATATGTCAGTAGTACAACACTTATTATTGTCAGACTTTAATTTTAGCCATTGGCATGAGTGTGTATTGTAGTTTTAGTTTGCATATAACTGATGACTAATGAAGTTGAACATTTTTTCATATACATATTGACCTTTCTTTTGCTAAAATCAAACTTATTCTATTTATTCTAAATAAACTTTGTCTATTTTTTTTGCCAGGGAAGACTGAAATTTATTTTTATTTTTATTATACTTTATTGTTTGTGCTACTTTTGCCTTTTTTTATTCAGGTTATCTTACTGAGTCTGAAGTATGGCTTATTCTAGATCTAAGTTTTTGTCGGGTCTACACTTTGGACATAGTTTTTTCCTAGTCCGTGGCTTGCCTTTTCATGTTTTAGCGCTGTGTTTTAAAGAGCAAAAGTTTGGTTTTGATGAAGTCTAATTCACCACATTGACAGCCATCATGGGCTGCATGCAGCCTGCAGGGCCATGGCGTGGACACCCCTGGGGCCGGGGGAGAGGGGCTGACAACTTCCTTCCTCGGGCTGACTTACAGGGCCTGTCCCATCGTCTTTTGTCCTTGCATGAGGCATGATGCTTGTCTCTGGAACTTTGTTCCTTCTTTGAGGGGTCCACTATGTGACTAGGGATGGGAAAGGTCAGGGGTCCAAACTGCATTAGCATTATCATCTGCAACACGCTGGAGAGGAAAGGTCACTCTGGGGCCAGAGTCCCAGCCCAGTTTTGCCCCTGGCTAAGTATGCAGGGCTTTCTGTCCTGGCGACCTTTAGTACCTGGCCTATCGTTCCTACTCTGCTCCTGCCTGACTGCCTACTACAGTTTTATTTTTGCATATAGATGCCGGTTCTGGCATCACTTATTGCCATGATTATCCATGTTCCATTAAAATGCCTACTTACTTTGTCTTTCCATATAAATTTTAGAATTAGCCTGTCAATTTCTAGAAAAATCCTGCTGGGATTTTTTATTTGGATTGAATTGAATCTGCAGGTTACTGTGGGAAGAATGGACATCTTTGCAATAATGGTTTCCAATCCATGAATATGGTATATTTCTTCATTTATTTCAGTTTTTATTTCTTTCATCAGTGTTCTAGTTTTTCTTAAGATAATTGGATATTTTATGTTTTTCTAGAAAGTTGTCAATTTCATGCAGACTTTCAAGTTTATTGATATCAGTTGTCCTTGTATTAATTATTTCCCATATCTTTATTTCATTTCCTCTTTTTTCATTGTCCGTATTTTATATCCCTTTTATAATTCCTGATGTTATATATTTAAATTCCTCTCCTTTTTTCCTTAATCAGACATGTTACAAGTGATTGGGATTGTTTTTGCTTTTGGTTTGGTGTTGCATTTGTGTATTTTTTGCCTTCTCGGGCTTTTTTTTTCTCCTTTTTTGCCTACTTTCCATTTATTGTGTTTCCTTTTTTCTAAATGTCTGAGTTGAACATTTAAAGCTTTTCAAAACAATTCTCTTACTTATTTAATTTATTTTTAATGGTTTATTTTTTGCTGTATTTTTTTCCCTCACCATTTATTCCCCTTATACCTTCTTCCACCTCCCCGCCCCCCACCGCCCCAGTCACCACACTGTTGTCTGTGTCCATGAGTTCTTTTTCTTTTTTGCTCAATCTCGCCACTCCCCACTCCCACCCCCAGATAAGGTTAAAATGTTCTCTTAAAATTGCTTAGCTTCATCACATATTTCCAAGTGGTTAAGTCTTGTTATCTTATTACATTAACAGAAAATATAGGCTGAAAAATACCTGCTTTTCTGAATTTGAGACTTTGTGGTCCTGCAGATGGTTATTTTTTCTAAGTGTTTCATGGATACTTGAATAGGATTTGTGTTCCTAGTGTATAAAGTGCTGTAAGTATCTCCTGTGTCAAGTTTGTAAATATATTTAGCTCTTCTGTATCTACTTTTTTTTTTTTTTTTTTTTGGTCAAATTCTGAAAGAGGCATATATCTCTCACTATGATTGTGGAGTTTTTCCCTACTTCTTCTTGCTTGTTACATTTGAACTTGCTTATTCAGCAAGTAAATGCTCATTTTATTTTAATCTTTAATTGTATTTTTCTATATAGATAGTCCTTTTTATTGCATGTAATAAACTCTTGAATTCTTGTATAATTTTCTGTTTACTATTATATCCTTTCCCATCATTTTATCTTCACAAATTTGCACATCATCTTGTGCAGGGACCGTGCTAATCTTCTCTGTGTCATTCCAGTTTTAATATTTGTACTGCTGAATCGAGGACTCCATCATTTTATCTTTAGCTTTTTATGTCATTTTACATTGTATGTGACTTTTATTAAGAGCATAATGTTTTTTATTTGGTTTTTTAGTCCATTGTGAGAGTTTGTCTTCAAGTAGATGAATTTAATGTATTTGTTTTTATTCTAATGACTCTTATGCTTGGTCCTTTTCTTGTCAGTTTATTTTGTTCTAATGATTTCTTTGATGGTTTTAATTGTGTTTGTCTTGTATTTTGGTTCTTTCCTCATTTTCCTTCTTTTGTGGAAATAAGGAAATTATTCTTTCCATTGCTTTCTGTTAGTGAGATTGATTTTTTTTAAATTACTTTGCTTTTTTTTTTTTCCTATGAAATTTGAAGTGGTACCCTGTCCCTTCAGGATGTGAGCTCTGCCTGATTCTCCTACAGTCATCTCTTCTCATCTTTCTGCATGTTCATGTTCTATACTCTAAACCAAACTATTTTATTTATTTATTTTTAAAGATTTTATTTATTTATTTTCAAAGAGAGGGGAAGGGAAGGAGAAAGACAGGAAGAGAAGCATCAATGTGTGGTTGCCTCTCACATGGCCCTCACTTGGGACCTGGCCCGCAACCCAGACATGTGCCCTGACTGGGAATTGAACCGGTGACCCTTTGGTTTGCAGCCTGCGCTCAATCTACTGAGCTACACCAGCCAGGGCTAAACCAAACTATTTTAGATTCCTTAAAACATCTCATTATTTCCTCTGGATGGCTCTCCCTTGATGTTTAGGTTTAACTTATTTTTTAAAAGAAATATTTATTTATGTTTTTAGAGAGAAGGGAAGGGAGGGAGAAAGAGAGGAAGAGAAACATCGATGTTCGAGAGAAATGTCGATCAGTTGCCTCACACAGGGCTCCAGCTGGGGACCACAACCCAGGCATGTGCCCTGACTGGGAATCAAACCGGGGGTCTTTTGGTTGGCAGGTAGGCGCTCAGTCCACTGAACCACACCAGCCAGGGTTAGGCTTAACTTCTTTAAGAAGCCTCTGCCTGTATGTCACTTCCCCTAGCCCAATACTTTTACCACTGCCACCCCTAAATTTTTAGGGTTACATTCTAGCACCTTCTGTTATCTCTGCAGAAGCACTTACCACACTCTACGGTAAATATCTGTTTGTCTCTGGCTGGACTGTACGACTCCTGAGAGCAGAGGTCAGGTCTTGTTCCTCTTTGTATCCCAGGACCTAGCAACAGTTACACACTAGGCTCCCAGTAAATATTTTCTAAGTGAATGAGAAAAATCTGAGAAACAATTTCGCTGTTTAGAATCATTGGGTCATAGAATTTCTGGTAAATCTTACAGGTAGAGCCAAAGAATGAGGAGTGACTTATTAAAGGCCATGAAGCTGAAAGAACTCAGTCTCCTGTCTGGAGGCACTTAGTCCTATGTTTTCCTTCTCAAATTTTTTCATGCACAAGCAACACGAAACAGGCCAAGGGTGACTGCGATCTTCAAGGCTCCGGGGAAGCGGGATCCGCTGTGGTGCCGGGCTCGCTGCCCTGGTTGGCGTGTGCCCACGCGAGGCTACAGAGCAGAAGCCAGCACAGTTTTTGTCCATGCTCCAGTTTACCTCCCTTCCGGACACTTGTACCTCTCTGCCCCTGTGAGCCTGCCAGTTACACAGGGCTGTGGTGTAGGCTTTCATTTCTTACAACCTTGTGCCCAAGGTTCAAAGAAGCTCTTGGTGCAGATTTCTGGTCTCACAGCTCTTGTTCATGGGGCCTGGCCTGTTTGGAAGTCTAGTACCTCCTTGCCCTTAATGCACAGCCCTTCCCCCATTCACCCTCCCACCCAGGTGTGAATTTCATTGTCGGGAGACTTTTCATTCCTGTGTGAAGAGTGTCTGGATTTCACAGTGCTTGACAGAATCAATAAGGGGGACGAAAGCTATTGTTATTTTCTCTCTCTGCCGAAGGACAGATGAAGACATTTTGGAAAAAAAGAAAAGATTGTTGAAGTGATATTTGAAAACGGAACTCATGCTGTGAGAAAAGCAGCAGGTACCCATCCTAGACTATAGGAACCTCCAAAAAGGGAATTTCTTAGACGACTGTTAGTGTTTCAATAAAGAGAAAAGATGAGGTGAGGTGGTAGGTGCAGGACCATATTCTGGAAGAGAGAGAACCAGTTTCTGATGGAGAGAATACAGCTCCTTGCGTGTCGGGGAGGCTGACCTCATTCTTTCGGTTTGAGAGTCAAGAGTTAGGGTGCAGAGAGGATGTCTTCATGGCCCGCGGCTAGCAGCACAACCGTTAAGACATGGATATGAACCAAGTGGTAGTTTCCTAGTCAGAGGTAGTCGAGAGCAAAATAAAATTTAGGAAAGTCACAATTTATCATGCAGTTTAACAGTGATTGGATGAAGAGGGTACGATGTACAGAAGTAAGACTAGATCACACTTACACAGTAACGGTCACTTTAGAACTTAGCAGGAAACAAGGTCGAGCTCTCCGAACGCCCTCGCTGTCCTCTGGGTTAAGACGGGTCTGCCATTTCCACATTCTTGATTACAGGTGTCTCTTTGGTAAGACAGCTGCTACACATAGAAGATTCCAGTATATCAGGTTTAATTAAAGCCTGTATTCCAAATCATTTGCTCCTTGCCACCACAAAACACTTTTTATTGTTCTTTAAGGAACAACAGAGCCAGTGGGAGACAGAAGAATTACATTGTCAGTTTCCTTGAAAATGTTGACATGAAGCTTATTACTTCTGTTGTAAAACCCTGTTGCAGTTAGAAAGAGAGAGACCACCACAATCCCAAGGGATATGTACGAATGCAGGCCGGGATTATGTAGCAGAAATACAGCGAACCCAGCTTGGTTATTAACTGTATAGGCACAAAGAGAGAGAGAGAGAGAGAAAGGGTACACAGACACATGCATTTCAGGAACCGCCAATTTTTATTTCTCTGATGGTTTTCAGTGAGATTTTCTTTAAAGAGAAGTGTCCCTGACAACGGGGACAAACAAAACAGCGATGGCATACCATCTGCAAGGTAAGGCCCAATTCTGGGCTGCGAGCTTGCACCAAAACGTGCATGGATACGTAGTCCAGCCTGGGGAATTCTTTTTTAACCTTGAAGTTTTATTCCCTTGGAGTTTGTCTTGTTAACAGTGGTTTTGTTCATAATGAACATGTATGAATGTGCAAACCCTATTGCATTTTTATTCTTGTAGTCCTCTACAGAGTTGGGTGGTGGTCATTACTGTTTTTAAGAGCCACAGCCTTTTCTTCTGACATTCAGTCTCCAAGATTCTACTGCAGAAGCAAAATAATAACATCAGCTGTGCTTCCTGGTGGGGCCGCATGCAGTCTGTGCACCGAGCTGCACGCACAGATCTTGTGTGGTGTTTGTCCAACAAGCGTTTCCTTTCTCCCCTCACTGAATATCACCATTCCCTCTTAGGCAGGAAGTAGGCGTTTGCACCTGTTCTCGAGGAACCAGGAACATGCTTTGAAAAGACAAAATCATCCTTCCACCGGCCCTCCAGGCTAGAGTCCCCTCTTCGTGAGCGGGAGGGAAAGTGCTGTGGCTGAGAAGGCAGGCTAAACTGAGCAAGATAACGCGGCAGGATTTGGGGTAGGACCTGCCTGAGCCCCTCCGTCAGAGTTCATGGCTGGTCATCGTTCCAGTGTGAAATCGCACATATTTTAAGTCTATAATTTGATGAGTTCTACAATATTTTTTACTATTCCATGTTTATTTCTTAGGGGACTCATTTAGCTCTTTCTCTTTGCCTCTTTAGTGGTTGTTTCAAGGTTTGTAGTGTGTCTTTAACTTAGCACAGTCTGTCTTCAAGTGACAGGACACCATTTCGTGGATGACGTAAGAACCTCGCCACAGGAAATTTCCATCTCTCCCTCCTGGTCTTGGTGCCGCGGTTGTCGTACGTTTTACCTCTGTCATAAATCCTGCTATCTGTTATTTTGTTTGTTTGTTTAAGTGGTCAGTGAACTCGTAAAGATTTTTTTTAAGTAAGAAAGAAGTCTTTTATGTTTACCTGGATATTCGCCGTGGTCCGTGCTCCTCACGCCTTTGTGCTCTGGTGTCGGTTTCCTTCCTCCCGAGTGACTCCGTGCCACACTTCTCGTAGCGCTGGTCCCTTAGTGCTGACCTCGGTCAGCTCGTCTGTGTCTGAAGCGGTGTTCGCCTTCGCCTGTGGGCGGTGTGTTCACCAGGTCCATCCCGCCTTCTGGGTTCTCCTCTTCCTGTGGGCTCAGCGCTCCTTCGCCGTCATCGGGAGTGCCCGGTTTGCACTGAGCAGTCTGCTGTCGTTCTTAGATACGTTCTTCCAAACGCAGTGTGTCCCCTTTTTTTCTGGGTGTTTTTGGAATGTTCTCCTTATCATTGATTTTGAATAGTTTGTACCTGGTGTAGGTTTCTTCATGTCTCGTGTTTGGGGTTTATTATTGAGCTTCTTGGGTCTGTGGGTTTATGTTGTCATCAAGTGTATAATTTTCAAGTATACGTGTACTTTCTGCCCCCATCCTCCTTTCAGAGAATTCAGTTTCATGTATATTAGGCTGTTTGAAATTATCCAGCCACGGCTCACCGGTGATCTATTCGTTTTCAGTGTTTTGTTTTGTTTTTTCTGCGTTTTATTTTAAAAGATTTTATTTTTATTTTTAGAGAGAGGGAAAGGGAGGGAGACAGAGAGGGACAGAAACAGCAATGTGTGGTTGCTCCTCACATGGCCCTCACTGGGGACCTGGCCTGCAACCCAGGCATGTGCCCTGACTGGAAATCGAACCGGGACCGTTTGGTTCCCAGCCCGTGCTCAATCCACTGAGCTACGCCAGCCAGGGCCTGTGTTTTATTTTAGATAGTTTCTACTGTGTTTTCAAACTCACTCTTTTCTTCTGCGTTATGTAATGTGCAGTTAATCTCACACAGTGTATTTTTCATCAGACATTACATTTCTCTTTTCTAGATGTTCACTGTGGACCTTTTTTGTATCTAACCTGCTTCTAGTTAACGTGCTGACACCTTTCTCTACATTTTAGAGCATATCAAATGTGGTCATAGTAGCTGGCTTAGTTCTTGTCCCTGTCATCCGTGTTATTTTTACTGATGACTTTTCTCTTCTTCATGGGTAATACTTTTCCTTCCTCTTTGAATGCCTCTCAGTTTTTTACTGAAATTCAGATATTATGAATTTTACCTTGTTGGATGTTGGATTTTTTGGGGGGTATCCCTACAAATATTATTGAGCTTTGTTCTAGGATGTAGTTTGATTACTTTGAAAGAGTTTTGTTCCTCTTGAGACTTACTTTCAAGTGCTGTTAGGTGGGCCAGACTGGCTTTGAGTCTGTGGCTAATTTTGCCCCATTACTGAACAACCCCCTTCTGAGGACTCCACCTGGTAAACCGAGTTCACAAGGTTTTCCCACTGCAGCTGGTGGGAACACAAAAGATTTCTGGTCCACAGTGAGCTCCAGGGACTGTTCCCCTTCTTCTTTCAGGTGGTTCCTTTCTGCAGTGCGGTTAGTTTCCTCATATGCATGTTCTTTTTTATTACTATATTTTATTGTTTATGCTGTTACCGTTGTCCCTGCTTTTTCCCCCTTTGCCCTCCTCCACCGTCCCCCACCCCACTCAGCAGTCCCCATACTGTTGTTTCTGTCCATGGTTCATGATACAGGTTCTTCCCGCATGCGTGTTCTGATCAGTACTCAGCTGGAAACTCAACGGGGACCCTTGTGCAGCTCTTGGTTCTGGTGCTCTGCCCTGTGCCTCCAGCCACATGGGTCTCCCTAGACTCCCCAGTGTGTCTCTGCCCTTCTCTGAGGCCTGGATGCTCTTCAGAGCAGCCAGTTGAGGTCCTTACATGTGTTCCCCTCTCTGGGATCACTGTATTGTGCTACATGATGTCAGTTATCTGAAAACCACTGTTTTGTACAATACGTTTTGTCCTTTTGTTTGTTTATTTTAGGCATGGAGGGCATATAAATCCATTAGGCCCAAAGTGGAAGTCCAGCAATATATTATATACTTCTAAAAATACTTTCTAAAGTACATTTTCTTACTCTTTATTGCTGGTGGATGGTAATGCAACTAACTTTTGTGTATTTATCTTTTATTAAGTAACTCTGCCATGTCAGTCAGGTTTTATCCTGATAAGTACCACTACATCTGAAGGGCTTTCAATGACAAGTATTTATTTTTTACTCCTGGTACACCCATCACTGGTCATCTGAAGCTCTGCGCCATATCTAATTTTGGGATTCAGGCTGAAGGAGCAGTGTTGAATGGGACATGCCTCCCACGGCAGGGAGAAAAGGCTGAATGATTCAATAAGTCTTAAAACGTCTCCTCTGAAAACACACATATTACTTACACTCACATTTTATTGACTATAAAAAGTTATGTGACCAAGCCTGATGTTTGAGGTGGGTGGAGGGATGTATGAGCGTGATCTGTTTGAGCTGGCTCATATAGCCTCATGAGAGCTGATTGTACATATCTCTTTCCAGCACTGTGTTTAGTGACAGCAGCTATGGTGGGAGTATTTACACCATGTAAATTGGCATACAACAAATCAGCACTTTTTTCCTGGATAGCTAGTTGTTAAACTTCTAATAGCAAACCACAGGTATATGCCTCTTTTAGGTAATAGAAGTTAATAGTTGGAAACAAGATTTTTGGGGGGTCACATTTCATTTTAATAATTTGTTAATTTGTGTGTGTATATGTTTAAATTTTATTAGCTCTGACTTCTAGTGCAGTACTGAATGGGAGTACTGGTAATGGGCAAACTTGTCTTTCCTGGTGTTAAAGGGAATGCATTTTACCATGGAGTATGATATTTGCATTGATTTTTTTGAGATAGCATTTATCAGATTAAGAAAAAATTTTTATGTCACAGATTTGCTCAGTCATGTTATCAAATATTTTTCCTGCATTTATTAAGATTTTTTTTAATGAAAATATAGTGAAAATTGCATTAATGGATTTTCTGTTGTTGAACTGACCTTGCATTCCTGGGATAAACCCTTCTTTTTATATGTTTTGTGGGATTTCATATTTTATATATGAATTTTATATCTATATTTGTGCACGAGATTGGCTTGTAATTTTTTACTCTTTCTCAGAAAGGTTTTGGTATCAGAGGTTTTGTTTGTTTGATAGCTTTATTAAACAAGTTGAATAGTGTTCCTTATTTTTCTATTTTCTGTAGGAGTTTGGGTTAAAATTGAAATTATTTCCCTCTTGAATGTTTGGTACAACTTAACAGTGAATTCTCTTTGAGAGAAGATTTTCAACTTCTGATCTGTTTTTTGAATGGTTATAGACCCATTGAGATTTTTTTTTTTTAATTTTTCTTGAGTCAATTGGGAAAATATATATATTCCTAGGAATTTGTCCATCTTGCCTGTTTTCCAGGTTTTTGGCATAAAATTATCCCTTATATTCTGTTGTTCTTAGTGTCCATTCTATCTGTAATTTCTCTCCTTCTATTTTTATTTATTTGTTCCTTTTTTTTTTTCTTGATCACTCTTGGTAGAGATTTTCAATTTTATTGGTCTTTTCAAAGAACCAGATTTGGGCTTTGTTAGTCCTCTTTCTGAGGGATTGGCAACTAAGGCCTGTGGGCCAAATCTCACTGAGACCTGTTTTCTATGGCCAGCAAACTAAGAATGGCTTTTATATCTTAAAAGTGTTTTTATTTATAGATGGGGTGGGCAAACATAAGTTTACAGCTGAGTACTCAAAACAGAGTTCATCCTTGTGTTATTATTTATTATTATATTATTTATTTTTATTACAACTATAAACCTACTTTTGCCCACCCCTGTGTGTATGTATAGAGAGAGAGAGAGAGTGTGTGTGTGTGTGTGTGTGTGTGTATTCACACACACGGAGAAAAAGACGCCACAGAGACCAAAAGTGGCCTGTGAAGGCTAAAATACTTTCTGTCTGACCCTTTACATGGAGTTTGCCAACGCGCGCCCTCGAGAGTTCTGGATTTTGGGCGACTGGTTGTTTATCTCACTTTCCTGGCGGCTCAGCCGTAAGGTGAGTGGCCTCTCTGCCTGTCTAGCGCCCCCTCCAGTGCTAGAAACAAACGTTTTAACCTTTGTTTTATACATTGTCTTGTTTCCTGGCATAGATAGTCGAGTCGTTGTTGGTACCATTGTCTATGAAAAATGGATGAGAATAGAAATTGAAAATTCAAAAAGCGCGTCTAGCAACATGAAGACCACTGTCATTCTATTTTAGTGATCCGGGGTTCCAGATCCAGAACTCCCCTGTTCTTTGGCACTGTGATTTGAGAACGGCTGTGAACTTGGTCATATTGGTCCGCTTGTCCAATTCGTAGAAATCCTGGATCCTAGAAAGTGATCTTATATTTTGGAAGCTAAAAAGGAAGTGAACTTTATTGTTTACTTTGTAAAGCGAGCAAAACCGATCTCATACACCATCCTCAGGTTCCTAGCCAGGATGAGTTTATGGGTCACGGTATCTTTTAAAGAATGCCTGCCACTGTTTTCTTCCTCGGTCTCTTTTGCCCAGGGAGGGAAGGACTTGACTTTCACTTGTTTTGAGTAAGTTTCCTCCAGGGTTCCATCCCTCTTTTGTCCTTACTTTTTGCACCCTCTCGGGGTAGTTTTCTTCATGCCACTGATTCATAGTTACTTCCCATAGATTTAATGATTCTTCCAAATTTCCCCCTATGTTTAATCTCGTTTCTGTACTGCAGACTCGTAAGTCTAAGTTGGACAGCAGTGCAGTGTCTCAAGGCCCCTCAGGTTCAGTATGAGCTCAACCCTTTTACTCCTAGTCTGTTACCATTTTGCTTTCTTTACCTGTCTCTCTGCCCTTCATGGATCCTTCCTCTTTCTTCTGCTTCCCTGTACCCCCTGACCCCCGATACTGTCCATCCCACTGTGGCAAGGGTAATCTTTCTAGTACGCAAGGTCAGCAGGCCCCTGCTTTGCTGCTGCCCCTCTGACCCTTTCTGTTGCAGCCCTGCCATGCATCCCTTCCCTGAATGTGCCGTGCTTGCTCATGTCTTTGCATGTGCTGTTGTTTCCTTCTGCTTGAAACACCCTCTCCCTATTTGCTTGTACAGGAAAGAGCTTCAGTGAAGCTTGGTTCAGGCATCATCTTGCGAGGCCTCCCTGACTCAGACACAGTCGGCCCCCTTCCTGTGTTCATATTCTACTTTGTGTACACCTCCACGGGGTGTAGTGCTTGGCTATTCTCCGTCTACCCATTTTCTGCATACCTGTCTCCCCTGTGAACTGAGCTCCTCAGAAGCGTGAGCTGTGCCTGCCTCTACATCCTCAACTTAGTATCTGGCACCTGCTAGGTACCTCATAAATATTTGATGAAACAACAAATGAACAGAAAATTACACTCCGAATGCATGTTTATTGCAAAAATGTTTTCATATAATAAAGAATAAGCTAATTAAAACAAGAATGGAAACGTAGCTTTCCCCACCCCTCCTCCTCATCAGAAGGTTCACTTTAGCAGAATAAGGAGCAGATGACTCTGGTCATTTTCCACAACCACCCACTTTTATGGAGGCTTTTGCGTTCACGTTGGCCCCAGTGTGATCGACAACCTGATGAACCCAGACAAGACTAAGATAAACTACTTGTCCTGCAGTAGAATAAATATTTCAAATAACGTCAGCCCAAGAAAGTCAGCTATTGATTGCTAAAAGCCTGAATTTAAGCACGATGAATATTCTGAAGTTCACCTCCATGCAGCTTGCCTAAATGGTGATCAATATGCAATTACTGCCCCCCTTTAAACGCATCTTACACTGCCTACCTGAAGAAGGGTTTTACTTTTAAACCTTTTGTTTGTCAAATTTGCTTAGGCGAGAAAAAAAGACTTGGCTAAACCAGGGTTCTTTGCCTTCAGGATTTCAAACAATTCCACGGTCTTTGTGAAGCGGTTGGAATGTATGCTGCATGGTAACCCAGGTGCTCTGTTATGTGGCCGTCATTCATTTCAAGAGGCTTTTTCCTGAGTGTCTAAACAATGAGGATATATTTATCTCAGTTCCCTAATTTCTGCTCACATGACTATCTGCCCTAGTCATACCTTTGTAAATCCAAGTTTATAAACTAGGTTGCTTAAATCCAGCAGAAGTAAAAGCAAGTATATATTTTCTGTCTCGTTTCCTACTAGAATTTTATCTTGATGCAGAAAACTTGTCTGCTGAATTTGGAGTCCTGTTTACCCTGCCCCTGATATTTAAGATTTTATGTCTCACAAATATGCCTTTTTCATACCACCACCATGGTCAGAGCCCTTTGTCATTTTTCACTTACACTGTTGCCACTGTCCTCCCTGCCCAAATCTCTACAACCCTTCGTCACACCGCTGCCAGATTGAGCTATCTGAAGTGTATCCATCCAGTACCCTCCTTTCCTTAAACACTGCGTGGCGTCTTGACGTCTATGGCCTGGAGTCCAGGTCACCTGGCAGCCTATCTAGGGCCGGCCATGGCCTGTCCTTGCCCACCTCTCCTCAGTCGTCTCCCACCACCGGTCTCAGGACGACTTCTAGTTCCCTCGGGTGGTGCGCCGTTGCAGGCCTCCTGTACCTTTGCACGGGCCGTTTCCCCGGCACCGCCACCCATGTCCTCACGCTCTCGTCTCTGCCTGGCAGATCTTTCTCCAGACGCAGTTCAGATACCTCCTTCCGCTTGACACCTACACTGACTTCTCCGGGATAAAGTTAATTATCTCCACTTCTCACCGCCTCGGTCTTCATTTTCACTGCTTCAAGCTTTCGAAGTTTGTGATTTACCTGTCCTTCAACTGCTTAAAGACAGGGAGCTTACAGTTCTCACCAGCTAGTGTAGTGCATGTTGCTCAGCAGTAGCCTTTTTTTAAAAACTTAGTAGCTGGATTGAATGTCATATGTGAGCATCTGTGGATCGTTTTGATTGATCCTACAGCAAGGGGACTAGGGTGGGAATATTCACAACGCGTCCTTGGTGTTTGAGGTCGGCACCAAGTGGGATGACCAGTTAGTTGTCTCCGTTTGCCCAGAACTGAGGGGTTTCCTAGGATGTGCTACTTTCAATGCTGAAAATGAAACAGTCTCAGGTAAACAAGGATGGTCGTGCACCAGGCGGTCCTGTTGGCAGCCTTGGCACCTACTCTCTTTCTTTTCGCTCACTGGGCCCCGACACTGGCCGGCTAGTCAGGATGGCATGCCTTGTCACTGGTAGCGCTTGAATAGTACAGCGTTTTAATAGTGTTTCCTCCACAAAACACTGCTCAGAGGGATGTTTCTGGTTTTTTCTTCGGCTTTCATGTAGGAAATTGGATGAAGGGCTTTGGGTTATGTTATCACCACCTTTTTTTTTTTTTAAGATTTTATTTATTTATTGAGAGAGAGGAGGGGAGGAGAAAGAGAGGGAGAGAAACATCGATGTAATGACTGGTATGCCTCTCCACCTTCTTGATCAGCCTTGCCTTCCATTGCCTGACAGTCACCTTGCTCCATCTGTTAGTTCTCCCTTTTTTTATCTTCAGTCTCCTCATTACTATGGACTTTTTGAAATCCTAAAAATGTGATTAAATTGTCCATATTATTAAAAACAATAATTTAAAAAAATCTTAGCCTGGCTTTTTTCTCAAGCTGATGGACTCTCTTGTCCAAGATTTGCTAATGAGTAGCCTATGCTCACCCTTCTTACTTTCTCACCTCCTTTCAAATATTTACATATGTATCTGTCTTTTCCCACACTCTACCAAATACATATATAATATCTCTCTCTCTCTCTCACTTGCTCACTCTAAAGTAACTAGTAGTGGTCTCAGAACAACATGTTGAATTGTATCTTCTTAACTCCTAGAATCAGCTCTTTAGTTGGCGGCCTTATTGTGTCCGACAAGACTAGGAGGCCTGGCCTTCGATACAGCCCCTGCTTCTGTCTCTGATCTAAGCCAAACACTGCTCCTGGGCATGCTTCAAACATGCCAGGCTTTTGTCTGGTTTTGACCACGCCAGCTCATTTTCACCTGAGAGCCTTTGTACTTGGCTCTTCCTTCTGCTTTTAATGTTTTTCCCCTAAAATGTACATGACCAATCCATTTCGTCATGTCACTCAGATCTCAACACAAGTGTTACCCCTAAAGAGGCCTTCCTCAGTGACCTGACCTGAAGTGTTCTGCCCAGTCATCCTTTCACATTGCTTTGTTGCCATGGCACTGAACCACTGTCAAGTGTCTTGATTTTCCATGTGTCTCCTGCAGTTAGAATTAAGCTCCACGAGAACTGAGACTTGATATGTCCTATTCACAAAAGACGTGCCCATTAAATGCCTGTAGATTGAATAACACGTGGGGGGGTTATATGCTGACTTATATTTTTCCCTGATTATTTCATGTTTAGTCTACCTGAATGGATTAAATGGTTTTGAAAGCAGAAGGCATGTCTTCAGTTTTGTTTTTCTGTTTTGCCTACCACAATACTAAGTGCTCAGTAGACATTGCATATTGGCTTGGTTGGTTGATTTAGCAGCCATACTAAAATATGAGATGACTGACCTGCTCCTCTCTCCCTCACAGAGTGTTAAAGAAAACAGTGTAAGGTTACAGAAAATGATACTCCTTCGAGAAGTACCTTCAAGAGAAGTAGCCAGTGGCAGGAGTATTTTGTGACCTATGGATTCAAGGAGGAAAATCTCCTTTGTGTTTTCTTGAAAATAGTTTATCTTTTCTAATTCTAGAAAGTATTGAACATTCATTATGGAAAAATGAAAAATACTGAAAAGTAGAAAAAAGGAATAATAAGATACAGAAAAAGCATTTGACAAAATCCAATACCTTTCATGATAAAAAAAATACCTAAACTAGGAATAGAAGGGAACTTCTTCAACCTCTGATATAAAGCATCTACAAAAAATCCACAGCTAGTGTCATACTTAATGGTGGAAGACTAGATGTTTTACCGTAAGATCAGCAACAAGTCAAAGATGTCCATCTTTATCACTCCTGTTCAGTTTTTTTTTAAAGATTTTATTTATTTATTTTTAGAGAAAGGAGAAGGGAGGGAGAAAGAGAGGGAAAGAAACATCAATGCATGATTGCCTCTCGTGTGTCCCCTACTGGGGACCTGGCCTGCAACCCAGGCATGTGTCCTGACTGGGAATTGAACCAGTGACCCTTTGGTTCACAGGCCGGTGCTCGGTTTCACTGAGCCACACCAGCCAGGGCTCTATTCAGTTTTTTGCTGGAGGTTCTAACCTGGGCATTAAACAATGAAGTGAAATGAAAGGCATTCACATTGGAAAGGAAGAAGTAAAACTGTATCTATTTGCAAGTGACATTATCTTATATATAGAAAATCCTAAGGAATCCACTAAAAAATTATTGAAACTAATAAACAAGTTTAGCAAGGTTGCAGGATATAAGTTGAATATACAAAAATCAGTTGTATTTCTCTATGCTTACAGTGAACAATCCAAAAATGAAAGTAAGAAAGTTCAACAAAAGAACCGTGAAATTTATACTCTGAAAACCATAAAACATTGTTGAAAGAAATTAAAGAAGATCTAATAAATAGAAATGTATTTCATATTCATGGATCAGAAGATTTCATTTTGTTACATTGGCAATATTCCCCAAAGTAATGTATAGATTCAGCATAATCCCTTTCAGAATTGCAGCTGATTTCACTATAGGAATTAGCAAGCTGATGTTAAAATTACTGTATTTTTCAGACTATAAGATGCAGTTTTTTCCCAAAATTTGGGAGGAAAATGGGGATGCATCTTATAATATGCATGTGGCTGAATGTTATTTATGCTATTGAATATCTTACCACCTTTTTTGCTTCAAATTTTTTCCCCCTATTTTCCTCCTCTAAAACATAGGTGCGTCTCATAGTCCGAAAAATACAGTAGTTTTGAATTGCAGGGGCCCAGAAATTGCCAAACTTTCTGGAAAGAACACCGAATTTTAAATACTACAAAGTACTGGTAATTAAGTCACTGTGGTACAGCATAAATTAATAGAATATAATTGAGAATTCAGAAATCAAACCATTTGGCTTTATTTCTGACTATGGTCAGCTGATTTTCAACAAGAATACCAAGACCATTGAATGGGGAGAGAATACTCTCTTAAACAGTAGTGCTGGGACAGACGATTGGACAGCCACATGTAAATGAATGAGGTTGGGCCCTTACTCACACCACAAACAAAAATTGACTTAAAATGAATCACAGACCTCACTGTAAAGAACTAAAACTATTAAAGTGCTAGAAGAAAGTATGTAAATTTCATGACAGTGGATTTGGCACACAAAAAGTGTGAGCAACAAAAGAAAAATTAAAAACTTCTGTGCTTCAAAGGACATTGTCAAGAAAGTAAAAAGACAATCCCTAGAATGGAAAAAAATTGTAAATAATTTATATTAAAGGACTTGTATCTAGAATACAGAACTCTTACAACTCAATAATAAAGATAATTAAACTAATTTAAAAGTTGGCAGAGGATCTGAATAGACATTTATTTCTCCAAAGAAGATATATGAATGACCAGTAAGCACAGGAAAAGATGCTTTATTAGTTATCAGAGAACCACAAATCAAATCCACAATGAGATACCACTTCACACCCACTAGGATGGCTAGAACCAAAAAATAAGATGTTATGTGTTGGCACAGATGTGGAAAAGTCAGAACCCTTGTACACTACTAGTAGAAATGTAAAATGGCTCAGCCACTTTTGAAAACAGTTTGACAGTCCTTCAAAAGGTTAAACAGAGTTAATCATATATGTAGCAATTCTACCCCTAGGTATACATACATCCAAAAGAAATGAAAACGTGTGCACACAAAAATTTGTACGCAAATGTTGATAGCACTATTTATAATAGACAAAAGGTGAAGGCACCCCAAATGTCCACTGATGGATAGACAAATGGATAGATGAATGGATAGACAAATTATGACATATCCATACAGTGAAAGTATTCAGCCACAGAAAAGAATGAAGCACTGATACGTGCTACAACCAGGATGAACCTTGGAAACACTATGCTAGGTGAAAGAAACCAGTCACAGAAGACCATATTTTATGATACCATTTACTTGAAATATCCAAAACAAGTAAATCCATGGAGACAGGAAACAGCTTATTGGTTGCTTAGGGACGGGGTGAGATGGGGCCGGGGCGGGGGTGGAGGGTGAGAACTAAAAGGTCGGGGATTTCTTGTCGGGGTAATGAAATCATTTTATAATTGATTGGTGATGGTTGCACATGGCTTTAAGTATACTAAAATCCATTGAATTGTACACTTTAAAAAAATTTTTTTAAGATTTTATTTATTTACTCCTAGAGAGAGGGGAAGGGAGAGAGAAAGAGAAGGAGAGAATCATCAATGTGTGGTTGCCTCTCACACGCCCTCTACTGGGGATGTGGCCCGCAACCCAGGCATGTGCCCTGACTGGGAATCGAACCCACGACCATTTGGTTCTCAGGCCAACACTCAGTCCACTGAGCCACACCAGCCAGAGCGAATTGTACATTTTTAAATGGCTGAATTGTGTGGTATGTGAATTATATATTGATAAAGCTGTTAGAAAAACAAAGAAATAATAGGTGATCCATAATTTCACCACCTTGAAATAACTCATGTAAGCAGTTTTGCCAGTTTTAATGCATATTTTTCATGTAATTGAGGTAATGGCATCATACAGAATTTTGAATGTATTATCTTTTATGTTTATTATTCTGACCTTGAAAAGTTGTTCGTATTATTACAGACTCCTAGTTGTTCACAAGTGCGTAGTATTCCATGTAGCTATACCATAATGTAATAATTTTCTCATTGGTGGATATTTAAATTGTTTTTTTCTTTATTTTTCCCCATTACAGTAAGTAAGAGTAGGAAATACACTTTTTTAAAAAAGGCTGGAACTTGCCTATGAAGTGCCTTATATGAAACCTCTTTTGTCCCCAGAGAAAAGAAGATCTCGCGGAGCAGCGCCCTGAAAGTGCTGGACCATGCCATGATTGGGCCTGAGGGCACAGACAATTGCCATAAGTTTGTTGACATTCTTGGCTTACGAACCATCTTTCCCCTCTTTATGAAATCTCCCAGGAAGATCAAGAAAGTGGGGACCACTGAGAAGGAACATGAAGGTAGGATTCACTGGGAAACTCAGCCTCCTTTAGGTGCGTTGGGAGAAATGGTGGGAATGAGAGCTACCCTGAAAAACTCTGATCCACGTTGGAGGAGCAGACTCTTACGCTGAAGAGTGCTCCCTTTTTCTTTCCTACCTCTTTATTTTCTGTGCATGGAAAAGCAACCCAGAGACCCCGGATCACGGATGGCCTCTGTTGCACTGGCTCTCTGCTTGCTTGAATCCTAGTGGTTCCATTTCTCTCTGGCCTGTTAATACATCTGTGCGTGAGGGTTTTGTTTCTTCACTGTAATTTGTAGCAAGGTGTCTCTCTGATGGAAGACCCTTTTGAAAAGAGTAATGAGATGGCAGCACATGTCACCTCCGGAGTGGCGCTTTCCTGTATTTCTGTATTAAAGTATGATTCAGCGAACATCAGGAATTGCCGAAATAAACTATTTACAGCCCAGATTCCCCTTTTTATGTTTCTCCTCCCTGATGGTGCATACTCCCAGCAAAATGCTGCCGTGAATTGCGATGCTGTAACCAGAGTAGTTACTGCAGGCCAATCTCTTCCCGCTATTGTCTAGTGGACTGCTGCACCCCTCCCCCCAGTAAATAGCCACAGCGCAGTCTGGAAGGCTGAGGATTTACGAGCATTGACAGTTCTGCTGGAGGCTACCAGACGCTTGTACTAGGGAATCTACATGGTTATTCTAACGTGGGGATGGGGCAAGGAGGGGTGTGAGGAGCTGGTGTGTGTAAGAGAGGAGGAGAACTTGAGCTAATTGGCTCACTGATTTGGTTGTCTTGTCAAAAGTTAACGTTCGCTGGGGGGATAGGACGGGAGGGGAAGGGAGGGTGGAGGGGAGAGGCTGCAAATAACTGTAATTAAACAAAAAAATTAATTAAAAAAATAATTAAAAAAAAAGTTAACGTTCGTCCCCTGATTTGGATAGATTGTGTGTGTGTGTGTGTGTGTGTGTGTGTGTTTAATAGAATTGGTGTTGGTATCTGAAACATCTTTTGCGTTCCTCACCCTACTAGATAAAAGTTTCCCTTCTCAGCCCTGGCTGGGTGAATCAGTTGTTCAGAGCATCACCCCATACACCAAAAGATTGTGAGTTTGATCCCTGGTCAGGGCACAAACCTGGGCTCTGGGTTTGATCCCCTGCCAGGGCTCATGAGGGAGGCAACCGATCGATGTTTCTTTCTCATATCGATGCTTCAGTCTCTCTGTTTCTGTCTCTGTCTCCCTCTCCCTCTCTTCCTCTTTCCTTCTCCCCCTCTCCTCCTTTCCCCCCAACCTTTCCTCTCTTTCTAAAATCAATAAACATATCCCCGGGTGAAGATTTAAAGAGAAAAAAGCTCCCGCTCTCAAATTGACTTTGCTTAGTGTCTTCCCCCTGGAGTGGCAAAGGGAAGGTGATGTGACTGTTTTCAGTGGTCACCTCCACTGATACCTTCTCTGATCAGATGAGCTCTCCAGAGACACAGCAGGTCTGGCAAGGGAGGAACTGGCAGTGTAAAAATTGTGAACTGGACACCTAAGAACAAGCAGAGAGTTCAGTTCACTTCAGATCAGGTACTGACCAATCAGCAGCCGTAAACATGTTTACCAGGCATAAACAACCTTGGTCTTTTTTTCCTTCCTCAGTAGAAATTCAGCAAAATGAGGCTATTGGAGAAGGAGTAGGTGGTCTTAGAGATCTAGGAGATAAAATTTTGGAGACAGTCATCATTCCTTGAAAACCTGCCACAGTCCTAGTATTGCTGTGTTAAGGGCTATCTTATTTAGGCTTAAATGAAATAGGTGGTGGTACCTTTGTCATTTTTTAGGAAATTAGCTGAGAAATGAAGCAAGCTGTGGTCCTGCAGCTAACCAGCTATGTGACTTTTACCCTTCTGTAACTTCTCTGGACTGTATTTTTCCTCCTGGTCTCTAAAATGAGGAAAGTAGATTAGTGAACTAGAAGCTCTGCTCTCTGTACCCTAAGATTCTGGGGCACGGGCCCTGTTGTCAGGGCTTTGTCCTGTGACCCAGCCCGCTCCACAGGCACTGTGCTGTGGCTCACCTGCTGGGTTCCAGCGAGAGACTGGATGCTACAGCCTTTTTTTCCGTTTTTTAAAATTGTTGTTCAGGTACAATTGTCTCCACATTCCCCTACCACTCCCTGCTGTGCCCCACCCATCCCCACCTGCCACCCTCAATGTCTGTATGTCCTGTATACATGTTCCTTGATGACTCTTCCCCCTTTTCCCCCATTAGCCCCTCCCCCTCCCCTCTGGTTACTGTCAGTTTGTTCTCAATTTCAGTGTCTCTGGTTGTATTTTGCTTTGTTGGTTAGGTTCCACTTATAGGTGAGATCATATGGTATTTGTCTTTTATTGCCTGGCTTATTTCACTTAGCATAATGCTCTCCAGTTCCATCCATGCTGTCGCAAAGGGAAGGAACTCCTTTCTTTCTGCTGCATGGTATTCCATTCTTGAGCATGCTTAAAGAAAGAGAAGGAAAACAGCCATTAGCTGGCTCATGCTCTGTGCGTGGTACTGAGGAGAGGAGAAGTGACAGATTCAGTGAGCAGCTGTTTTCCTTCTGAAAAATGTGCCCAGGCACATGCTGGTAACAGTACATTTGCTCTGGAGCACCTGCCTTAGGAGTTTGATGACCTTATATTAGTGAGGGTGATGGCCTGGTAAGACAGCTCCTGGAAGACATGTGTAGACTGCAGTGGCTGGTGAGGATGAGCCCTGCGTCCAGAATACACCAGCACCCAGAGAGAAGTGATCCCCCGAGGAGAAAGTACAGCTCTGGGCCTCTAGCCGCTCCTGGCACACTGGCCCTCGCGCCATGAAGGAAGGATGAGAATGAAGGCAGAGCAGGGCAGGGCCGTCGTGCAGGGTCTCTCTGTCCCGTCTTGTCCTGTGGCGTGCTCTGTGTGCTGGGCAGCTTGTGTGCTAAGCTAGCGCGCAGCAGCCTCAGGCCTTTGGAGTGTTTACAGGTGTGCCCCGCTCATCCCTGGCCCCCAGGCCTCCACCGAGCTCCTTCTTCAACCTGTAACAGTTTCCTCTGCCTGGCTACCGTTCGGTCATCCTTCAGCTCCTTAGTTTTGCTGTCACTTTCTCAGGGGCATATCATGAGCCCCTGGACTAGAATAGTGCCTCCTGTTAAAGTGGACTCTGGTCCCCAGACTTTGCTTTCACAGCCTTTAAGATAATGGAACCAATGGCCTTGTCACCTCTGGGTCCCAGGGTCCAGCCTGGTCCTGGCACGTGGCAGACGCACAGTTAATGTTCAGTGACTGTGTAAATAAATGGCCACTTTCCTGAAAGACTGCTCATTAAGAACAGACATGGGTCTGGAGCTCTCCTCGGAGCCCTGTGGTGTTAATGCCAGTGCCGTTGACTGCATATTGACGGTTGTTGGTCACACTCCTGGAGTGAGGGGTCTTTTCCCCAGCTTGTTTAGAAGCAAAAACAAATGGGTTGCTAGCCACAAATTTTCCTTTGTCTCAAGGACTTGGAGTCTGTGGCAGAAGCCACACCCTTAAGAACCATATGGTGGATAGAACTTCCTTATAGGTGAGGCCACCGTGTGGCCAGCTGCTTTTGGCAATCCAACAACTCCTAATAAGGCAGCATGGGCTGGGAATCAGGTTGCCATTCCAGAAGCTCCTGAGGGCCACCTGCATGCGTCCCTGTCTTGTCAGACCTCAGGGGTTGGTCACAGATCAGGGTTAGTAGCCTCCTTTAAGTTTATCCTAGTCCCGCCCGCGCCCCGCCCGCGCCCTTATCACGTCTCAGGACCTTCCCCAGACTCCTGTGGCGGCAGTATCGCCTGCTGTGAAACAGATGGATCCACTGCTCAGCAACCATGTGATTTGAGGCAAATTCCGGAATTCTCTGGTCCTCAGTTGCCTCATCTGTAAAAATAGCGAGACAAGATGACATGTATGCTTAGCATACATAGATCCCAGAATAGAGTAGTTACCTTAAGTACAAGTTCTCCCTACCAACCCTGTCTCCAGTGCTGCCCACGGGCCTTAGTCACATGCACCCATCCTTCCAAGAGGTAGGTCCCCGGGAAAGCCAGGCAGACTGCGCCTACCTTGGCTGGGGGAGGACTGGAAGAGTGTGAGTTTTATTTATGCTAAATAATGGGCAACATAAAAGCAGCTGTGTTCCTAAAGCCAACAAAAGGGGTTGAGTGAGGAGAACTTTTCCATTAAGGTGACCAGAGAGGAGGAGGAAGCAGAAACTGTCCTTATAACTTAGAATTGCTGGTAATTTAGTTCCTCTTTTGTGAGTTGGGGTGGAGAAGGGAAAGAGTTATTGTAATTGAAATCCATTCAGGTTTGCATAATAAAACCTTCAAAATAGATCAGGGGAGGCATTTCGCTTGGGGGATGGGCTGGAAAGAAATAATTTGCCCTTGTGTGCAATAGCATGATTGGCTGCCTCCTTGGTCTTATAAAGAACAGCACAGTATATATCACCTCCTTGGTATCAACTGCTTCAGAATAGGAAGGGAGCAGGAAAGAGCTGGGATCCAGAAATGGCATTTGACCTTTACTTCTTGTCTCTTTCTAAAATTCTTATTAAAATAGGTCCAATTTTTCTTATATTGCTTCATTAGGTAGGTGAGTTATTGAGTTTGTAGCAGTTCTAGTTAATTGCGCTGTTTTAACATGGTTCCCCTGGAGGCTGTTATAAGCTTTAAGGGGGTGAGCTGCCAGGCAGTGTGCAGGTGTGTGCGGTGCACGCCAGGCATGTGCACACGTTTTACCTTGCAAACAACGAGAGCAGTTGATACCAGGTTAGCGCTTTAAAGAATAACATTCTGTCATCTGCAGAGAATTGTGACTCTGATGGGCTCTCCGTGTCAGGAAGCCTGCCATCGCCCGGTGCTCCTTGGACTCCTGACAGTGAGGAAGTGCAGACCAGAACTTCCACCACCTACCGGGGTTAGAAGAGGGCAGTGGCAAAACCTTCCCCGCAGTCGGGAAAGAAGGGAGTTGAGTCCACACAGGCAAGAAAGAAACATTCCTAATCTCCATGGTGAACTGTAGTAAATGACATGGCATTGTTTGGGGCCAGCTATGTTCCAAATTTCACAAAGACCTAGTATGTGACAGGTCCAAAGGAGAAAGGGAACAAAATAGAATTCCTGTCTGGGAGGAAGCTATTTTTTCCTGGTGTTCCATCTCCAGATGCCTTTCCTCTGCCTGTTCCTCAGATGTTCATTTTTGCCTGTCTTGGCCGTGTCTTCCCTGTCTTCCCTACCCTCTCTCCCTACGCCTTTCCTTCCCTTCTCTTCCCTTCCCCTTCCC
>PVJI01002873.1:0-136119 GCA_004026765.1 Micronycteris hirsuta
GTTTTGAGCGGAGCACAGGCAACAGAAGGCCTTGGGATTTATTTCTGCTTCCTCAAGTGACTTGCAATGCAGTGGGGCAGGCTACTGCTAAATCCCTCTGAAGATTGCCAGCCTGCAGCAATGGCCAGCTCCCAGAGTTTTGGAAGGCTAAATCATGTCTGTAAGTAGTCCAAGACCCTTGACCTAACGATGCGATAGAGGTGCAAAGTATTATATTCAAACAACTGAACATCTTGCACCCATGAACTCTGCAGAGCAAACTGGTTTGTGTAGTTTACTTAACACTCCAGTGGCTGATTTTACTGATTGCCAGGCATGAAAGAAATAGGGAAGACCCAAATAACATTTTGTTCTCTTGTTTTAAGCACATAGTGCCGCAAAGCAAATTTCATACTGAATTTAATCACAGCAAATTATAATCTTAAACAACTGCTACCATAGTTTTATTTTTATGAACTAACTTATATTCTATTGGGAAGAAAGGTCAATGCCCTAGGGGTATCCTCAGAATCACTTATGAACCATGTAAGGCCACCAGGAGGTTCCCATGTTAATAGTGCCCATGTGGCACGTCTTTCCCTTCCACTGGAGCATGCTGACGAGAAAAGTGATGCTGAAGGCAGCATCATCAGTGGTATCACAGTCTTCTGTCTCCTGTGTTTCTCTTCAGTCTGTCTGTTTCAAAGAGATCCTCATCTCCTAAATTCTGCAAATTTGAAAAAGTGTGGCCGAGTGGCTTTCACACAGCAGTGTGGATGGAGGGGGCCGTGGGTTGAAACTGTCACTGATAAGCTGGCTTTCGAGTTAGAATGTCTTACATATGGTGGTGAGGGAGGAGGGCTCTCAGCACACACACTTCAGTAGGCATTGAGTCCCCTGCATAATTACCTATCTCCAAATTTGTCTCACGGCTGAGAAAAAAAAAAACAGCTTTACTTGTTGGCTTTTAGGATCTATTACGTGTGTAGTTTATAATTTTTTTCAATTGATGCCAAGTACTACAGCTAGTTATTGGCTATATCTCACTGCCATTTGATTAGCCTGTATAAATGTCAGCTTGAGTGAATGGTTTCACTCTCTGTAGTGCCTGGAAGTCTCACTAATGGTACTGTTATAAAGTAAGGAAAGGAAACAGCTATAAGAATCACAGTCCTTCCTGGAAATTGTCTTGTTCCTTCTGATTTGTGAAATCTACCAACTGTTAAGAGTTTCTTGATTGAGCCTAACGGTCCTTGAACAAATACGGAGGGAGGTGAGTTTTCATGCAATCGAGTTGCAAACTACATAGTATTTTGTAGGCCCACATCGATTGGCAGGATAGCAAATGCGGACTGGCAAAAGCTCACCCCCATAAGACGTCTCTTAGGCTCATCGACCTCGAATGCTTTTTCTGTCAAGGTTAGCATATTTATACCAGCTCCCTGGACCCAAGTACTTGTGAGGAATTACAACTCAATGCTTTAATATCTCCTCTAAATCACATCAGTTACCACGTCACCTTAACCATGTGCAGCAGGGGCTTCTCGGCTTGTTTCCCGGAGGTTTTCTACGTGTTCGGCTTCTATTTTATCGCTTCTTATTTTTCTTCCCACAACTTTGCTGTTTTCTTCTCTGTGTCCTTCCTTCCTCTTCTTTCTCTTATCCCTTCCATGCTGTTGTTGCCAGAATTTTGACTTCTTCCTGCTGCTCTCAGGTTACCTTCTTCTCCTTAGAAACCCCATCCTCCCTCATCCTTTTATGATTGCTTAAATGCGAACGATCCCCACATTTATATATCTTGTCTTGCTCATGCTGCTGACGTTCAGAGTTGGACAGCCGGCTGCGTGTATCCATTTGAGTTTCACAGACCCCTCAGAGGAACCATGCTCTCTACTGAACCCACTGTCCTTGTCCCACTACAATCATCCTCTTGAGTTTCGAATGGCAGTTACTGACACACCACCGGCTGAGCCAGCTGACGGAGACAGAATTGTCCGCAATCATCCTGGATATTTCCGTCCTTTCTTTTCTTACCCAATCAACCCCACAATCCTTTCCATTTGATCTCCTAAATATTTCTGGTCTTTATTTTTTTCATCACTGTATTGCTGCACGGGTTAAGGTTATTTCTGAAGCAGGGTTATTATAAGAGTATCCTAACTAGGTTTCTCTTTCCAATCTCACCTTGGTTTATGTCTTAGACTGATACTTCTAAAACACAAATCTGACTGTAATACTCTTACAATGAGAATGACATTCTTTTATCTATAAAATTGATACCAAACCCCATCCGCATGACCCCCCAAAACTGTTTTTGTTCTTTGTGTTATATTATGGTCTTCCCCCTGCAAATTGCCCCTTCCCTCCAGCCACTAGTAACTCCTGCCCAACCTCTGAGATTTAAGTTCAAGCATAACCTACTCAAGAGACCTTCCTGCACCTCTCCTCTTGTCTTCAAGCAACGTGTTCACAACATGCTCGCTGCACTTGTGAAGGTGCAGGAGGACTACGTTCATCTTTCCACAAGGTCCTCAACGGCAGTCCTCCTGCCATCCTTCCACTCCCGGAGCCCAGAGCCATGTCTGGACTGCAATGGGGGCCTCACAAAAGTTAACTGATCTAGATCATTCCAGTGTCTTATAATTGCTAGCAAGTGCTGCAATAACTTCCTAACTGACCCCCCTGCCTCCAAGGCATTCTCACTAGAATCTGTTTTGCACACACCTGATAGGTGGATATAAATAAAGCCCTGCTGTTAGGGTTGTTTCTTTCCTGCACAGGATCTACAAAAAGCTTCCTAAACTTTTATGAAAGTTTATGGTCAAATTTATCTGTTTTTCCTTGTGTGACTGGTCTCACCCAATCTATTCAAATATATCAACTGCATCTTCTTAACTCAGATGTCTTCAACCTCATACTGCTCTACTTTGCTATTACTGCTCCTAGTTCAATAATGACAAACTCAGCTTTATGTAAGCCTTTAGCATTTACAAAGGATTTTCACAATACATGCCCATTCTCTCTTCTACTCATTTTTGCTCTTCTTTCTACCTGTGTATTTTGCCTGTTTTGTATCCTAGTTGAAATTCAATTTTCTTGAAAGTTCAAATTATCATTATCACTTCTATGATATTTATATTTTTTAATAAATACACATAATTATGCTGTTTATCATACTATTTCTCCCACTCTAAATATTTCTCCAATTTTTTTCTAATTTTTAAAGCTGCATATTTTATCTTTCTAGCTAGCTTCACTGTTTCTGAAAGGTAAAAACTAAAATTTTTCTCTCTGTATATTTTCATTCATGGTCCTTGGAACAGAATGGATTCTGTCAGTGGGTGGCATGTACTAAGATTTTCTTTTCTATCTGTGAATTAAATTTATTTTCTCCTCATATTTAAATTCATTCCTGGAAGACAGTTGATATATTCTTCAGTTTCTTTTCTAGTAGTACTTCTGCAGTATTTTTGGAGACCCTTCAAATATTCAGGAAAATCATTTTTATTTAAATCATGACATTGACCCCATCCATAAAAATGAGATTCTGCTCTACAACTATTGGTGAGACCACTATTCTATGCACAGATACTAATCGCTAACCTAATAAATGTTATTGCTATGACAACAGCCCAATAAACTAGTCCCGAAATAAAGAGTAGGTTGAGCTGTTTTTGTTTTTCAATACAGTTGAGTAAGGTGATAGAAATGCACTATTTGGAGCAAAGATATGTTAATTTACAAGTTTACTTACCTTTGGTTGCCTACCATGGATATTTATTATTTTCACACACACTGGCAGCGTTTTGTAGAAATAATGAGTGCCTATATTATGGAGGCTAGGGCTTTGCATAAAAAAACAGTAAAGTAAATTTCAAATCAAACAAAGTTGGGGAAAACAATAACACAAAGATAAAGTACCGTGTTCGGTGTAATGAGATCTACTGCTTAGCTAACAATCACCTTTTCACATGTTATAATTGGGTAGGACTTATATTTCAGGGTAAAGGTTCACAGGCAAGCAGGTTCTACAGATTTTGAAAATGCAACAAACAATAAATCCCCCCGGGAAGTTTGGCAGTATTTACAAAGTCAATGGGGCTATGCCAGTGATCCTTCTTTTTATCTCTCACATAGCTCAGACTCCATTTTCCAGCTTTTTCTCAGAGCTCTGCAACCTACAACTTAAACATATATCAGGCACGCTAAAGTCTGCTCTTCCCATCAGGGGACTTGCTCAATTGACTTGCTTTCCTGGTGAGAAGATGAGCAAATTGGTATGGGGCAAAAGGTCAATCTGCATTCATGGTGTGTTAATGTCTTTGTAGATGAAAAAATTGTAATAATCCTCCTGCATATACCACACTGTACGCACATCTTTTTAAAAATATAAAACACATGCAAATTCTTTGAAGATATTTAAAATGAAATTGAACTGGCAGTTTTATCACTGTTCTACTAACTGATTGCCTTCTGCCCCCCATTGGAGAGGCACTTTTACGAAAATGTTGTCCTGGAACTCTCTGTTCAGACAGGACTCTTGGCACACAGAGGTGTCCAGCTCCCATCATTGCTTTCACTTATTAATCCCACATCCAATGGTGATGATTTAATAAGTGCTGCCCAATATTATTTAGTTTTTAAAGATCACAGCATATCTGAGTTTTAAAATGTTAAATCCTAGTGTTTTATTCCCCCCTACATTTCATGTCCTGCTGTACTGAGTGGATGTTTCTGATGAAATCAATTAATTAACAGTCAGTCATGAGGTCCCTGTCATTTGGATCTTGAGCCAACATACACCATATAAAACATGATTAATACAAGAACACCCGGGAGTAAACGAGGTAAATTACTGCATCATGACATTAAAAATTGGACTGTGACATGTCAACAACTTTAATTGAGTTAAGTGTTCCATGAAAAGAATTGAAAAAGTCAAAATAAGAAAAAACAGGGTCCTGCATTATTTCCAAAATTGTTGATGCAGGATTTTTTTTCAAGTGTGGGAATTTTACATCCCTAAAAGAAATATCAAAGGGTCAGTTGATTTCTCTGAAAAAGAATTTTAAAAACCTTCATCAGTAGAAGGACTAAAACTTAATGTGATATTTATTAGATCATAGGTAATTCTTTCTTTTTTAATTTTTAAAAGAGAATACATTTACCTAAAGAATTTCAGAAGATATAATTATTTATAAATTCTGAAGAGGAATTTTTATAAGTATGATCTACTTTGCCTTTTACCAATCTATCCTAAACATTCTTTTTATTTTTATTATTTTTAAATAACTTTTCATTACTTTAAAAATGTATGAATAATTTATATGGAATAAAGTGTATACATCTTAAGTATTCCAATTTGATAAGTTTAACAATTGCATTTATTTGTTTAAAAGACAGAGAATGTTTTGCCATCTCAGGAAGTTTTCTTACGACCTTTATCAATCACCTCACAACCATTAGGTACAACCATTTGTTGCTATTACCAGAGATTATTTTAGCTGGTCTAGAACTTTATACAAATGAAATCTTATGACATACATATACTTACACAGTGTCCTTGGGAATATGGCCTCTATCAGTAGTTTGCTCCTTTTGATTGCTGATTGTTATTTCATTGTGTGGTTATTACCCAATTTGCTTTTCTGGTTTTCTATCAATGGGCATTGGTGCTGTTTTCAATTGTCTTGCGCTTTCAGAAGCTGCGCTATTAAATTTTACTTTATGCACATGTACTACCTCTTTACTCCACTGTTCTCCTACGTGGGCAGCTAAAGCTGTTTCTTCATTTTTTTGAAGATGGTGGGTAATTTTAAATGAGTGTTGGAAAGGTATGCTTATAATTGGTGAAGAATTTAGCTATGACTGCTAATACCTTAGAACGGTTGTACTTTTCTAAAAAGAAACATAATTCATTAAGATTCTTTTTTTAATATTTTAGTTTTTTTATTTTTAATTTTTAAAATATTCTATTTATTTATTTTTAGAAAGAGAGGGAGAGAAACACCAGTGTGTGGATGCCTCTTGTGCATCCCAGGCATGTGCCCTGACTGAGAATCGAACCAGTGGCCCTTTGGTTTGCAGGCTGGTGCTCAATCCACTGAGGCACACCAGTCAGAGCAAGATTCTTATTTAGAATATAAATACATGCATATTTGAAAAGTTGAACAGGTAATGCATAAGATGTTGTAGTTTGTACAAATGATAGATATTTGGATAATACTTAGACTTACTTATTCCAAGTAATGAAATATGTCTTTTCTACTTAATATAATCACAATTTTTCTATTTATTGATGTACTTTAATCTTTCTTTGTTCTAGAAGCTTAAGTAAATCTGAGTAGGCAAAGATACATATTTGTATACATATATTTTTAGCTATCAAGAAAATGCATGTTCTAAAATGCCATAATTATGTAGAGAGCAATAGTCTTTCCAAAAGACTATGATTATTTACACTACAGTGACCACACTGTTAGCATAATTTACTTCATTGTTCAAAATTGCCTTAGAAATAGTCTTACTTAGGATGATTGACAGCTGCTTAGAAAGTCTTATATGATGGACCCAAATATCAAATTTAAGGCATACCACAACACAATCTTTAGCTTCTCATTTTGCTGCATTTGATTTTACATTTTATGCTTACATGAAGTAAAATTTTCCATAATTTGTTCTTTCCCCCCTCCAAACTGTTAGCTCCTTATAAACAAGGTTTGTTTTTTGTTCCCCTGTGTCTTTGAATCCTAATATTCACTCCAATCCCCAGAACAAAGTAGGAAATAAACACTGGTGAGATGATCGAGTGCCTTATGTATACCTTTATTGGGCTTGATTGATATATGTCTTATTTTGCACTATATCAGACACCATGCCAGTCAAAACGATCAAAGCAACAACAATTTTTTTCTGATTTTTGGTAATTCATTTTAAATAGGTTTCCTTATTCCATTCTTCCTACTTAGAAACTAAATTGGTATCATTTGCTATTTGGTTAATGCTCTTCATTTTCCTAGTATGAAATGACTTTCAGCATTGGTTTTAGGAAAATTGGTTTCTAGAGTCCAGGGCCTGTGGAGAAACCTCCAGCAGGAGCACCGGTGACAGTCTCAGCTGTCAGGGTTGTCTGTACCTCTCATCTGTACTTCCGTGGCTCCCATTCAGCCTCTGACTCTGTAATCGGCTTTCGACCGCCCACTCCACAAAATGTTCCCAAGTCCAACAGACACTTATCTCTCCTCTTACTCCAACTGGCATAACGTGGACACAGGAGGCCACTCCCACTTCCTTAGACAAGCTCCTTCCCTGGTGCTCTCCTGGCTTCCCTCCCACTGGTAGTGTATTTTCTAAATGTATTTTCTTTTTGGTCCCTTCCTCTCAATTCACATCAAAATCTTTCTATGATCCATCTGGGTCTTTTTTCTCTCCTCTGTCTGGGGAAGACTGTCGCAATCTCACATAGACTGATAACTTCTCACTTTGCTTATCCAGCCAGAAACTCTTCCCTAAGCTCTGCACTTGCATATGCAATGTCTACTTGACATTTTTTAGATGTCTCCCAGGCAGCTGAAACTCAACAAGGACTGCAAAACAGAAGTATTGATTCTTTCGTCAGCCAGTATGTTCTTAGCAGTCTACTCCAGTAAACGGAAACTCTATTTACTCTCTGGTTCAAATTAGAATTCTACAAGTCATTATGGACAATTCTTCTTTCATCCCATACTTTAAATTTGTTTCAATTTATCAGTACATCCTATCAGTTTTACTTGAAAAATATAGCTTAAAATCATCTGCTTCTTTCTACTTTTTGTGTTTCCGCGTTGTTGGGGCCACTCCATCTCCTGCATCATAACAATTGCCTCCAATTGACCATTGTTCCTTCTCTTTCCTCGTTGAGTCTATTCTCGACACAGAAGCATGAAGAATGAGATCTTTGAAGCACACTATGAAGTTATGTCACATCACTTATAGTCCCTCGATGATTTTCCAAGGCACTTAGAGAAAGTCCAAACTTGTGGCACATACCATAAAACCATGCAAAATCTTGTACCTATTTATTTCTCTAACCTTAGGTTTTGACTTTGTTCCTTCGATAATGGTCATCAGAATTTCTTACTGCACACTGACTTATTGTTTCCTATATCATGGTCTCCTAGCAATACCAATACTTAAATGCCTGGGCCCTGTAGCCAGGCTTTGCCTTCTGACCATACCACTTGTCCTCTGGGTGTTTCGGGGTAAACCACTTAAGTTATAACCCGAAATCATTTTCTCATCCATATGAAAAGTGAGGAAAATAACAGTTTTCAAACATCACAGAGTTGCTCTGAGGAGTAAGTGTAGAATGTTTAGAAGGGTGCCCAGCAAATCCTAAGCGTTCTATAAGAGTTAGCTCTTGGTGTCAGCTACTGTGGCATCACCCAGCACTTCCTTCCAGCTGCTTCTTACCTTTCAGCTCTCCCCTTCAAATATCATCTGCCTCGAAGAGGCCTTTTGACCTCGAAGGGGCCTCGAAGAGGCCACAGGTCAGACTAGCCCCGCTTGTGATTTTCTACACTTTATTTCCTTATTCATGTCCATGATAGGACTTACCACAATGTGTGTGTGCGTATTTATGTATAATTTACTTTCTTGCTGAAATGCAAGCTTTTGGAAGACAAAGATCACGCAGCTAACAATGCCTGGAATGCAGTAGATGCTTAATAAGTATTTTTTGAGTGGACTAGTGAATGAAATCTACTTCCCAGCCACAATGGCAGTTACCTTCTCTCGGTGACAGATTTAACATGAGGGGAAATATGAGAAAGGAGGTAAATTCTCTACGCATCCCAGATTGTGCCTAGAAAACCTTTTTGATTCCTTTCTAATTACATTGGGTACACCTTAATATTCCTATCAGTAGAATGAGGAAGTTAGTCTACTCTACATAAATTTATATAACTTTTATCTAGCTTTATAATTCTCGAGTATATAGTATATTAGGTAATTCTCAGCTTCATTGGAGATAATTATTCACTCTTAAATTGAAAAATATAATTAAACCATTTAAAAAATTTACTAATTATCCAAAAAGAACAGTTATATGTGGAACAACTGAACTGAATCATGTGAAGAAAATCCATTTCCTGAGAATTTTCTTCCTGCTCCTTGCCTCCTTTCTTCTTTAAACAGATGCTCTAGTTTTAGATCAAACTAGAGAAAGAACAGGAGAAAGGGTTCTAATTTAGTCACTTTCTATAGTGGCTGATAATTGATTATCATTTTTATGGTTAAAATAAAAATGATATCCAGCCCTTTATAAGACCACATATTTATTATATTGATACAGATACTTTTATTTAATTATGCTCCCTTTAAAAAATAAATTTATTTATGCAAGTATAATAGGCATAAAGAAAAGCACACAAATATTAAATGTACCTCTTTGTAAAATGTTACAGGTAAATGCATCCACATAACTGTCATTCAGATTAATAAGCAGAGTGTCACAGGTACTGTTACTATGCCTCTCCCAGTCATGCTGACAGGGGACTCAAGAGTTGGAAAATTTCAGTTTCAGGTAAAAAGTTATAAGCCTAGCAAGTAATGTATATGTTAAAGACTTTGTTCAGAAACTACAGATAAGGCCCATCCTGGCTTCTGGGAAAACAGCCGACCTCCTGGGGCACTGCTAGAGATTACCGCCTGGGGACAACTGGAGGCATCCGGGACTTTGTGTTCCAGGGAGAGACAGACTACCACCCGCCCCTGGGAACGGCTAACTGCCCAGGAAAGAATGTTGCAACGTGGCTCATCTAATCCCCTTGAACTTCAAAGCCCTCACACCACACCTTGTTTATTCCCTGGTATAAAAACATTGGCCTGGAAAGAAAAGACAAGATGGTCTGTTAGGGTATGAACCCACCATTTTCTCAGATCTGAATAAAGCGCCCATAAAGATTCAATCGCTGTCATTGCTTATTGGGTTTGGTAGTGACAGGCAGCCTCAATGCCGGTCTCTTTTCCTGTTACAACGCCACCCCTGTTTCCTCATAGGCATACACAATCCTGCATTCTGAATCAGAGATAAGTTTTCTCTACTTTTGAGTTTTACATAAGCAGAATTATACACTATGTACTTTTTTCTTTATAAGATTAATATATATTATTAAATATAAGAGTAGTTACTTCTTTCAAATTGGGATACATTTCCATTTTATATTTACAGATTAGAGATTATTTTAGAGATTTTATAGATATATCACAATTTATGTATTTTACTGTTGATGGATATGTTCATTTAGTTTTGGACTGCTATAAAGATGATACACACATACAGGTTCATATCTTTTAGGCACATAGGTGCTGATTTCTGGGTGTATACCAGGAAAGGAAATGTGGGATCATATTTTTATGTATGTCCTTAGAGGACATTGCCAAAGATATTTTTAGAGTCATTATATCAATTTGCACTTGTATCAGTAATATTGGAATGTGTAGGTTGGGAGTTCTTAACCAATACTTAGTAGTGTCAGTGTTTTTTATTTTATCCATTCAAGTGGGAGTGTATTGAACTCTCATTGTGATTTTAATGAAACATTTCCTTGGAGACTAAGGAGGCTGAGTGACTCTTCAAATGCTCATCAGTCATCTGGCTATCCTCTTTTGTGAAGTCTTCTTCAAGTCTTTTATTCTTTTTTCTAATTGGCTTTCTATTTTTTCTTGTTGACTTTGAATAAGTTTTCTAATATATTCTGCATACAAATCCTTTGTGAACTAAGTATATTATAATCATATTTCTTACTCTCTAGATTTTTTGACTCTTAATGTTCTCTTTCAGTGAAATAATCTGTAGTCAGATTAATCAATCTTTCCATTTTTGTTTAATACTTTTTATGCCTTATTTAAACAATTTTGATTATCTCAAAGCCATGAACACATCTCTCATGTTATCACATAGAATTTGTTATTTGATAGATTTAGATTTATAATTCATATAGAATTGATTTTGCAGATAGTGTAAGATTTACTTTTTATGATCCAAGTATATATTCTCCCTCTCTCTATATAATATATAACATGATATACAATATAATATATTATATATATAATACTTGACCCCATTAATTGAAAAGACCATATTTATTCCACTTTTTATGATCCAAGTATATATTCTCCCTCTCTATATATAATATATAACATGATATACAATATAATATATAATATATATAATACTTGACCCCATTAATTGAAAAGACCATATTTATTCCACTGATCTGTGGTATCCTCTATCCAAGTGTTTGTATAGTTCAAATAATGTCAGGAACATATTTTAAACAGACATACCCATCATTAGCACTGTCAGCCACATTTAGTACTCCAGTAACAAGGATATTTTAACAGTAAATCTTAAGCTGTTAAACACTAATAACATGTTCTTTTTTTAACCTTTCTTGTATCTGATGAAAGCTTTGAATCCTGTTCAGAGGAAAATGCACATTATGCAAAAGTTTTTCAATACAGTTTTAAAGTTGTGAACACTTTGCAGCCTATGCGTAATTGAAATGGGGTACAGACTTTGGGGGGGATTTCCATAAAACTCCCACCACCCATGGTTGGGGAATGGTGGAAGGAGATGGCACGGCATTTAAGATACTTTGCATTACAATGGCAAGTGGATAGCCCTGTCTTCCCTGAAGGGAAGCTGTGATGCCACCCTGGGCAAAAGGTACAAAAGCTGTGTATGTGACTTTTAGAACTTACAGTGACTCGTGACAGAGTGGGGAGAGTGGATGGTGCCTGCACAAGAGGCAGAGAGGAGGTTTCCTGTGTCACTGAGTCATGCTTGCCTTGACTAAACATGGCAGCCAAAAGAATGTAAAGGATACGGAAAGTGGCAAATGTAGTTCACTGTGGGAGTAGCCACACAGAAGATCATGTAGGAAGCCCCAGGTCAGCATTTAAAATTAAGGGCAGGCAGCCATGAGGGAGATGCCATGCAGTTTGGAAAGGGTATAATAAGAAGGGAGCCAAGCTGACAGTAGTGAAGAAGGAGAAGAAAGATGGAGCAGCCATGTGAAGGGAGAGTAGGCAAGCCACGATGAAGTTTATAGTCAGGATCCTGTCATGCAGCCTGGTGCAATAAGGAAGGAAACGTACAGCTACTCTGATCGTGCCTGCTCTAGCTGACTCTGAAGCCACCAAGGACCCTTCCTTGCAAGACTCTGAGCTGCCTCCTCACAGACCCTGACTCTATCTGGGTTCTTGGGACTTGTGCCTTTCCTGGACTTCACCATGACCCAGTGTAACACAGCACATGTTTTCCTGGACTGTAACTCGGGGGCTGATGCAGATCCTGAAAGAGAGACCTGCTGGGAGGCTGTTTGCAAAGCAAGCTTAAGCACAAGTAAGGATATCGGGAACCATTGGGCTTGGCTTGGCTTTTAGCTTTTTGGAGAGCAAAGGAAGTGCTGGGTCTCAGGGAAGAACAAGACTCTGAGCTGAAGTGTTCCCAGCCCCCTTAAGACTGGAATATTGTAAATAAAAACCTATTTCTTCCAATACTAATTGTTAGGTCATACACCAAGGTGCCATGTTTAAGCTTACATTTGTATTTTTTCCCCAAAGTATTTAACTGTAGTATGTGTGGTATACCTAAATTGCAGACATTCCTTTTTTTTTCAATAAGCATATATTTACTAGGTACTGTGCAAATGAAACAAAGAAAAGAACGCTGAGTTTGGTGTCTCATGTGAGACACCAGGCTTCAGACAAACAGTAATTTATCTTTTGTAATAAAATTATATGAAAAAAGCAGGTGTTCTAGGATGAGTAACCTAAGCTAATTTGAGGATATTAGTAGATAGTAGACAAAAGTCAAGGAAGCCTTGCTTAAGAAAAGGACACTTAGTTGAAGTGTGAACTATGATGCATATTACTAAAGTGGCGGGTAGAGAACATTCTTGGGAGAAGCACCATCAGGTACAGTGTCCATACGGTAGGCAAAAGCATGCCAGTTTGAGAAGAAGGATAACCAGGCTAAGCTGATGGAGATATAGAGCAAGAGAGTTACCTCACCCCACAAGGTTGGAGAAGTAGACAGGAATGTGGCCTTTTCTAAGAGCCCTGGGAAGCCCGAGTGAACTGGGGATATCAGCCCAGTCAAAAGATGGCGGTGCGTGGCTTTGCACAGGTGAGTCGATGAGACGTGGTGGAATATAAAAGATACTGATAAGAGAGGAGTTTATAGAATCTGGTGATAAAAATTTCATATACGGTGAGAGAGGAAGGAAAATCCTAAGAACTATTTCTGATTTATACAACTGAATAAATGGATACAATTCAGTGGGGTAGGAACAGCTGTAAGACATGACAAATGGAATGGACAGGAACTTTTTTTTTCTTTTTCCCCTTTTGGATGATCAGGAAAAACAGCAGAGGTTTTGCATTTAGTTTTGGATTTATTGAGCTGGAACTGACTTTAAGGTATCTACGTGACGGGGTTGAGTTGATGATATGTAGATTGTTCTGGAGAGCGGGGAGATGGTCTGGTCAGGAGGTGTGCATTTGGAAGTTAGTAGAATTTAGATGGCATTTGAGGTTAACTGTGAGGAGACTGTCCAGAGAGGCCCCGCAAGGCATATACTAAGGGAATGATCTTTATTTTTCTTAGTTTAAGTTGGCTCTGTCTGAAAACTGCTATTTAAATATACTTTCACTTGAGAGCAAATATTTAATAGCCCTCTTGGTCATTGATAATTTATCAGGACTGTTTAGGAGGGTAAGATGCCTAAGCAGAGTTTTTGGAATTGTAATAAATGGCAACTTTGGGAATAAACTGTATCCAAACCACTAACAAAGAAAAATGTTTTCTTCATCCCCTAAAACTAGAAGTTTACATCCTCAGGGATTATAGTAACTATGGATTATTTTTTGTAGAAAAGTATGTGCATGTGTGTAAATTAAACTGGGTATTAAACATCTGAAAGTATATCTACACTACTTTGTCTTTAGCCATTCTCCATCAAAATGTCACAATTTTATAAATACTGTTTAATAATACAGAAATATTTACAAGATTAGAATTTCTAGCTGTCTCTCGAATTAAGGAAATGAATCTTGAGAAAATAAGCTATACAATAATATATACTATTCTTTGGGTAGAATTGTAGAAGAATACTTTCAGGATAATGGCAGATGGGTATCCGTGGGCCAAGGTTACTACGATGACCCTGAAACTGCTAAAAAATAAGCATGAGCTTGTTTTATAGTTTTGTCAAAAGTTAATCCTGCACCTTCCAGTGCTTAGCACAAAGAATTCCATGCACTGGGTCAGAAATTTTGCAAGGTTTCTCGACTTCGGCCCCATTGACATTTGCCTGGGTAATTCTTCGTTACGTGCTGTCCTGTGCCTTGTGGTGTGTTTGGCAGCATCCCGACAGGTGCCAGTGGCAACTATACCCTAGTGATGCAACCGAAAATGTCTCCAGATACTGCCAAATGTCCCATTTAATGCGTGAGAGTGGTGGTTGGAAAGTAGCAAAAATACCGCTCGTTGAGAACCGCTGATTTATTGAATGAACAAACATTTCCTTTCTGATAGATACTGACGACCCTTAGTCCTTCTTGTCCTCCCCTCCTATATCCGGGAGGGTGGAAGGGTCTTAACCTCTGTATAGTTGAGAGGAAAAGCCTCTTGGTCACCCTGAGGTCAGAGGCAGAGGTCGCAGGTCAGGTCAGGTACTGACAGGCGCATTTAGTGAGGACCAGTGAGCCAGGGTCCGAGGCTGTGGATTGTCTGTTAGCCGCCCAGAGTTCATCCGCAGCACACACACATGTCTACTTTCTGTCTTCTGGGCTTTATGAAAGACGGTTTTCACAAGATGACAGTGGAACCCTTGTGAGGTATCTTAGCACATAGGTCAGAGATCGGCTCCAGAGGTTAGAAGTTACCATTTAATGGACTCCATTCTCCATAGGTCAGATTACTTACAAAGAATAGTCTGAAACATAAGGGATTAAAACTGCCATTTCATGAACATGAAGTTTCCTTTGAACACATAAAATTTAATGACCAAATAAGAAGCAGTTATGAACCTCCAGTTTGAATTTGCTTATGTATGTGACTAGTAACATTTATCTGACATATTTCTATTCTGGCTCGCCCTGCATACCAAAAGTGTCAGCCGACATCTGCTGGACAGCATTAAGGGTCAGACAGCACTCAGTTGAGGTTGCAAGTCTTCACAGAGCCCCTGCTTTATGCACTTTTACTGTAAGGCTGACATCGAAGGACACAATATATATGCCTCTAGGTTAACAGCGGTTTCTTGGAATAGCTCTGTCTGGAGGAAGAAAACAATGTGTTTTTAACCAGCATTTCTACAGGTGTCTTTGACCAGAGTTGACATCAAACTTCTTTGCACAGTTCTAGAAAACACAGCTAAAGTGGCCCCTAGCATGACGTGCCATAGGGTAGCAGCGAAGTGGAAGCTTGCATTGTTATGACAACAGAGGGATATGAAGTCCTGCTGGCTGCCAGCAGGAGTGGAAAACTAGTGACCTAAATGAACTCAACCAGAAATCCATTAAGTGATTTAATTTTTGGTCCATTCAGCTATCGATTATACTCATAGAGCCGGAGCAGCGGCAGTCGCGATGTCAAAAGCGGCAGTGAAAGCCTGAGTAGAATTATTAAGAGGAATTACCTGCTCTGTAAAGTGAGTAGATGTCTAATATAAAGAGGTTAGAACAACTAGAACAATAATTTCCTGACAAGGCTGATTTATTTCCTGTACAATGAAAAAAAAATTCTACAGATTGTGCGTGTCAAAACATCAGAATAGAATAGGCAACTCAACATCTGAATGGACTGTAATGTTCAACATTTTTTTTGCCTTTTAAGAAAAACTAAAACAGATGAACAATGAGTTCACGAGATTTTCACGCTGGAGAGACAGGATAAGGAACGAATACTGCGTGAAATGGGAATGACAATGTGTAGCATTGCAAGGCTCACATTCACATTAAGAATATGAAACATGGAACCTTTTCCTGGTACACTCAGCTGTGCCATATTATTTGTATTGTAACAGAGAAGCATGCCTCTGTTCTTTTCTTCCAGTGATGTAATTCTAGCTTTAACACAAAAATGATAACTCTAGGTTTAAAACAAAATCTCTAAGCAAATAAAGTTCAATCCCTTTATTTCAGAAAATGGAAAGATAGGCTTGTGAATGATTCCTACCATAATTTGAGATCTTGAAAGTAGAAAAGCATGGGTAGAATTCCATAAAAATCCTTTTCCAGATTTATGGAAGAAGTCTTAAAATATTCATAGAACTTATAATTGTTGAATTAAACTCTTTGGGTGTTATGGGGAACATACTTTTGTTAGTATTGTAGAGATAAAAGGATAGAAAAAAAAAGCCTTGTGTGATTGTGGTGTTTTATTGTCAATGGCTCTTAGGGAAAGTTTTATCTTTGACTTCTGTTAGCTATAGTTATAGAGAAAGCAGAAACAAGCAACCTACAAGTCACTAAACTATGACCGAACTCATGTTAATTTTTGTAAACATGATGCTTATGAACCTTTGATCCAAATGTAAAAGAGCAGATTTTTATAATCAGCTATTTCACTCTTTTTCCATTTCTAAATGAATGTTATTAGCCAATAAAGATAAAATGAAATGAGTAATTCTGAGATTCAGCTGAAATTTCTTAGTCTCCATAATACCTGTCTCGGTTTTGGAAGCAGAAATGAACCTGACCTCTGGTGATGCATTCTGGTTCAGACCTTTCCATTGGCCCTGGTTATACCTAATAGAATAAGTGATAGTAATGCAATAGCGATACCTATCGTCATAGTCATAGTCACAGCCACGGCTACAGCCACGGCCACAGCCACAGTTACAGCCACTGTCATAGTCATAGATTTTTAACCTGGGAAGTAAGGAGCAAAACCAGCTCTGTGTAGTGATTTAGAATTATGGTGATTACACTGGAGGAGACAGATTTTCTGCATTCAAATCATGACTTTGCTACTTACAAGTCTTAGGATCATGGGGAGTGTATTTTTTCTTTCTTTCTCCTTAGTGTTCTCATCTGTAAAATGAAGATCACAATTTCACCTAATATTTAGGGTTAATTTGAGGATTAAGTACATTTTTTTTCCTGGCACATAGTAAGTGCTCAGTAGGTGTTAACTATTATTATTTGCCATTTTTACAGCTTATGTCACTTGGTCAGAAGTTCAGACATTTTGAAAAGGGCTAGCAGGGAAATTCCTGGGTGGAAACATAATGGGAAGTTGTGATTTCTTTCCTCTTCAACCAAAATGAAAATACAGAAGAAAACTAAGATATGTTGAGGGTTCATGATTCACCAGACATTTTGACATGTGTTATTTCAATTAATCCTGCTATAAAGGCTCTGAGGAAGATTATATCACTCATGTATAGAAGAGAAGACCCAAAGTGACAGAAGTTATTAAAATTCACACATAGTATCAAAAGGATCTGAATCCAAATACAGTTAATTTTTCCACTTCATGACCAGTGCACACTTTCCCTCCTCATGGCTCCATAATGCCTCTGTCTTCTTGGAAAGTCACGTCTCTTCAGAAGCGAACCTCTAGTTACACTCCAACAGGCACAGCGCCAGGCTGCAATAATCCAAAAACCCCTCAGGGATGAACCTGATAGATGTGACATGAATGAAGGTGCTTCTCTTCCTACCTACTCCCTCGTAAGGTCTGAGACCTCATCTAAAATCTTGGCAAAACTCTAAGGCAGCAGAATTCTGCGGTCTGTCTTGAACCTGATGGTGGTTTTGACAAACTGAAGTCCACCCAGACTTTACAGTTTGAGGACTAGTGTATCCAAAAAAGCTCATTATCTATTTTAAACTTCTTAGACCTACATAATGCTAAGGAGTCTCTAAAATACGTCTTTGAAAAGGTAGCAGGGTGTGACTTGCTTCAGAAACGTGCGGCTGGCTCTAGACCTGACGGGAACAAGGAAAAGGGTCCAGGGGAGCTGGGGCCCAAGGTTGCTTGGAGGTGGCCCCCGGCAATGCCGTGCTGACCAGGGTTCCGAGGCTGCCTTCGAACAGAGGACTGCTGTTGTCAGTTAGCAATGCCAGCTGGGCCCCAGGAAAGGGAAAGTGGTGTCATGCAAACCACTTCTCTATCATCCTTGGGCTAGTACGGAATGTGCAGCCAGATTGAGTGTGACTTTTATCTTCCGTGAATTAATTTTACAAATCTTCCTCATGGTTCAGGTGCACCTTCTTTCCTCACTACTCGTTAGGTACTCCTCCTGAAGATGTATGCTCTCTTGAGACAATAACTATTCTTTGGTCAAGTAGCTGCATTATTCTGCCATAAGCAACAAAAATGAGCTTCTGAGAAGGAACTCCTCCACACTAGTATATTTATATTATTTTAATCTGTTTATGAGAGTGTTGGGAATTTCTCTCAGAATCTACAATGTGTTACCAATCTAAATATCACATATTTGCATAATGGTGCTAAATTATGAAAACATAATAACAAGGAACATTTTAATAGTTTAGACCATAGAAGTGAAGAATGAGCCAGTATTTCTGTATTTTACTAGACAAAATAATTCTTTGAAAATCGCATTGTATAAAACTATTTTTTAAAATCAGGATCTCTCAGATTTGTGTGTTTTATTTTATTTTACTGTTCATGGATCATTTCCCAAGAATATATTAAATGATGGAAAGATTAACGCTGTGGGAGTTTATAAGGATTTTATTTCTGCATTGATTGATATGCTCTTAGCCTTGAATGATATCGATTCATATTTAATAGAGAAGTGGGTATATTCTTCTAAGACTAGCTCAGGTTGAGTATTAGCAATTTAAAATAGCAAATATACAGATAATGTCCTTTATATCAACTGTAAGTATATTGTTTCGGGTGTCAAATGGTGGGTTAAAGAAAGAAATCCGTAAAAATAGATAAGGTATGGATGAATCCTGTTTTTCTGGAGCTAAGATGGCATTTCAATTTAGAGACTTACTGAGCGTGTGAGAAAATAGCCATGCCCTTTTGTAACACTTCCCTTTGCCCCCCTTAAAGTAAGAGTATCTTAGATTTCCTTGCCTCAGCAATAAATAATATCATGGAAAATAGTCTAGTTAATTTCCAAATGTTGCATCAAATTATACATATCCATATGACATAGAATTGCCTTTTAACACGTAAAGATTTGAGACTGATTAGAAGCGAATTACTGCTCCAACTACGTTTACCATGGCCGAGTGGATTCAGTTTGTTTCTAAATCATAGAGCTGTCTTTCACATTTGGAGCGTCACCCTGTAGTCGCAGAACTGATCTGAAATGAAGTTGACCTCCTGGGTGACCATGGCTGTAGAAGTCAGTATTTTCTCCCGAAAATCAAAAGTAACAGTAAGAAGACTAGAAAACAAAGAAACAAAGCCTGAACATTTTATTTTTAATTAAACCAAGAGACAGAAATAATGCACATACTCCAAAGTATATGAAGGAGCTGCTACAAGCATCGGAGATCTGGTGGAAGCCTCGGAGGAGGAATTGAAGGGAAGAAGCACAGAGAGGTGCAAGAAGACCCAAGGAAAGCAATTTCAGAGAATGGAAGCAAACACACACTTTCTCAAGGGACAAAAGCTTTACCTTTGCTTTAGCATTGTTGCTGAAACCTGGGCCGTTCTGGACTCACTTTGACCCTGAGAAGGGGTGGGCGGTACGGATAGGAAGGAGTGCTCTGTGACCATAGAGGAGGAACAGCTGCAGAGCTGTCTGCTAGATCAACCAAGAAAGAGTCATCTCCAGGAACTGTAGCAAAAAAGACAGGGTGGGTGTGGTCACTGAATATACAAAACCTTAGAACAAAGATGAAAATAAATGTGGGGATTTGAGTGATGCTCTGGAATGCGAATCTCATTTGTTATAATAGAGGAAATGGTTTCTCTTAAAAGCATTGAGTGAGGAAGGGTGAAAGAAGGTGCAAAGAACTGTGTTTGAGAGCTACCACTGAGTAAGAAAAAACACAGCTCCAATTATAGTTATAATTAATCCTTGATTGTAAGACACAATTCAAATTTAGATAAACTGATATGTGAATAAAATGGGCTTCTTCCATTCAGTAAAATGTGATAAGAGAACAATAAAATACATGTAATACACAAAGTAAAATACCACGGAAAAATACCATAGAAAAAGAAAAATGCTAATTTTATCATTGTCCATAATAGAGAGCAAATAGTTACTACCTAAAGAAATAGAGCACTACGGGTATGCATAAACTATAAGTTAATTATAATGATAATCAGCTCATCCAAAATGCTGTACTTTCTAAATACCAAAAAAGCTACTGTCTACTATAACATGTTACACAAAATGGAAAATAAATCGAGTAACAAAAGTTTCTTTCTTTCTTTTTTGAAAAATATATATATTTTAAAGATTTTATTTATTTATTTTTAGAGAGAGGGGAAGGGAGGGAGAAAGAGGGAGAGAAACAGCAATGTATTGTTGCCTCTCACATGGCCCTCACTGGGGACCTGGCCTGCAACCCAGGCATGTGCCCTGACTGGGAATTGAACCGGGACCCTTTGGTTCCCAGCCCGCGCTCAATCCACTGAGCTACGCCAACCAGGGTTGGTTTTTTTTTTAATATTTTATTTATTTATTTTTTGAGAGAGGGGAAGGGAAGGAGAAAGAGAGGGAGAGAAACATCAATGTGTGGTTGCCTCACACATGCCCCTTGCTGGGGAGTTGGTCTGCAACCCAGGCATGTGCCCTGACTGGGGATCGAACCCACAACATTTGGTTCACAGGCCCACACTCAATCCACTGAGTCCAGCCAGGACCAAAAGTTTATTTCTTACTCATGAAATAGATCAAGGTAGATGTTACTGGTCATCAGGCCTCTCCTAAATGCAGAAATTCAGGCTCCCAGTTTCCTTTGATCTTGTGGTCTGTCATCTCCTGGGGTTTTATCATCATCTGCCACCAGCCAGCACAAAGAAGACTGCAGAGGAGATGCAAACTCTTCTTAAAAGCCTGACCCAGAGAAAGATCACATCTATTTCCTTCATACTTCATTGGCTTGAAACCACAGCTTTGGAATTACCTAACTGTGAGGGAGGCTCACGGGTACAGAGTTGAACTAGGTGTTCAGGAAGAAGAATATAGTGGACATTTTATAATCTCTACCATAGCCTTCCCTGAAAAAGTGAGAAAGAAGTCAGCAAAATAATCTGATGAAAGTTTTAAAAAATAATGCTAAAGAAATGTGAAAATCAGCAATTCAGGAATTTGAAAAGAGAAAAATTGTAAAGCCAATTAATGAACCCATGAAGCAAAGAAAGTTGTATAATCTGCTACATATTAAGTTAAAAAAAGGGTGAATAATTAAGAATACGTGTTTGAAGTGCTTGTATAAGCATAAAACAATGCTGGAAAGATAGATACAAATCTACTGACCGTGGTTAGTGTATGTATTTGACGAAATGGGGTTTGGGTGGGAGGTCAGGATTGGAGGGGAATCTTCCTATTGTACATATTTTTATATTCTTTTGAGTTTTGAATCGTGTTAACATTCCACTTATTTAAAAAATTAATATAAACCATGAGGAAATAAAGAAAAAAATGTTGGTTAAGTAAAGTTGAATTCACAAACTTGTTTCATGGTTACTTTCTATAACAGAGTTTGAGAAAAAGAAAATATTTTTTACTAGGAGCCTTCCACCAATCCGCTGATGAGGTACTATCGCTATGCATAGCATGGATATTGTAGCTGACTGACAAGTTGCATAAAAACACATAAGCATAGGACAGTTTCACAGAGTGAAATGATGGCAGTTGATGATATTTGGCACAGCAAATTGTAACTGGCCTTTGATAGATTGTCTCCCTGGGGCAATGTTGAGAACAATTAGACTCTTGCTTTCATATCTAGCTAACACATTGTATGATGGGATTTCCCTGCTCTGTAGCAGTGGAAGCCCAGAAAATAGGAACCCCTGATCTTGATATTTGTTCTCTGAAGTGATTATATTAAACTTCTTTGATGGCATAAAGTATGCCTAGTTTATTCTTATTTCCCGTGTTAGTGAAGAATATGAGGTTCTGCAGTAATGCTGAACAGCCCTAGTAACACGTGCGTGTCCTGCAGGCACTAATTTAACCGTGGGGTAAAACCAGCAGAATGAGTCCTTTGGGAAGCAGAAAGAGAAATCCTAATGACTTATCAGGTGCATTACTTCCATGTTCCTCTGGACATAAAAGAAGACAATATCAAGTAGTCAATATTAGAGCTCTCTGTATCAGCTGGAGTTGCCTTGTTATCAGGAGGGAGTGATTGACTGAAGACTGAAGACAAATATCAAAGAGGCAGTCAATGGGGAAAAAAGAGAGAAGTAGCAAGAAGCAGTCTAAAAGTACAATCCAAATTGCTTCTTTTTAAAAGACTGTACTCATCTTTGACCCCACTTTGTCCTTTAAATATCTCAAGATACTGAAGGAAGAAAAGGAATAGCTACTTCAAATAATCCACTTTAAGGCTGGAGTTTGTTTTTGTTTTCTTCCCCCTTTGTTTTCTTTCTTATATAAGCAACAAGATTTTGTTTTTAACTTGAACATCTTTGAAAAAACAACCCAGTTAAGATGGGTCAGAGCGACAAATGAAGAGAAAAATTTGTGAAGGAAGTGAATATCTCAGAGTCAATACTCTCCAACAGGCTAAGCGAAAGCAGCCCTCCACAGCATGGTCTTACATGACCTGCTCAGATGTGTCTGTTCGTGTGAGGTTAATTTCCCCAGACTACCTCATGTTGATTTGAAAGAGTGGTTGAGGAGAGGCAATAAAGATACATCCAAGTCCATGGTCATGACTTTCTTACCTGGGAAAACAGCACAGAGACAGACACTACTGAGAATCCATGCTGTTTGAGGCAAAGAAAAAAAAAAGAAAGGCTCTGCTTGGTTCTCGATCTCTTAGAGTGATGATTTTGAGGATGAAGTTTCCTTCGATTTTAAAGGTGCTGCTGAGTTTCTCATAATTCTCAAATGCATGATAATCATAGGAATAATTAGAGTCACTCTGTGTACCAGTTTGTTCTGACAGTGTTGGACTATGTCCTTGTAGCAAAATTATAAATAGTGTTTTCTTTTCAAAAGTGTTCTGATTTGGATGATAAATTATCTGATCTCTATAGAAATGATCGATTTTGAGATTTTCAGAAGTTTCACTTATGCGACTAGCAATCAATATATGCAAGTCCCCTTTTCTAACAATCGGATGAATGATTGGGTGCCTATAGATGATTGGGAAGAAGATCCTGAGCACGTATATTTACGTAAGACCATGTTGCAAAAATAAATCTAGAATTACAGGCCTACATTTTCCTGTGAGTTTAACTACTATATCAAACATAAAACAAACCAAGTCATTCAGGAATGTATATTCAGGAATTAGCTAATTTCTATAATTCTTATGAAATCTTCTTTCTGAGCCTCTGAAATAGGGTGAGGCAAAGACGGTGGCCCAGGTACAAAATTCAGGGCACTGCCTCTCAGGCTCAGGTAAGTGCGTGCCAGCTGTGCACCGATGTTCATTGGAGGATGCTGACTTGTCCCCGGAGACAAGCCTCAGGTTTCCTCTCTTCGAAGGAGATTTTCTAACTCTGTGGTCTCTCCCTATCCCCACCTCCAACTAGGTGATTGCTCCTCAGGTGTCCTAGTCACACTTTGTACAAACAAATCACTGTTGCGCTGTATTATGGGAAATATAAATGTCAAATCACTATGTTGTATGTCTGAAACTAATACAGTATGCTGACTATACTCTAATAAAAAATCAAAAATAAAACATTACAATGAAAAAAAAAAAAAAAGGTGTGTGTGTATTGTTTTTGTTCCCTGAGGGTGAAGGACCACATCTTGTTCATTTTTACATCTAAAACACCCATTACTGGGTTTAATGCATGTCACATGTTCAAGGTTTGTCAAACATAGCAAAAAATGGAATTTTAAAGAAGTGATTGACTTAATAAAATTAAAATTCTTCTAAAAATTTTTTATCACATCCTCAAAGAATCTATTCCATTAACAATAATAATACAAATTAACATTCTCTGAGCTTAGTAATTAATGGTTCGCATCCAAGTTTTAAGGTATTTAATACTTGTATACAAAAGAAAGCCTGAAGAAATAATAACATGTTCAGCGTTATCATGAAACTTGCAAAGACAAATTCTCACTGGGACATTTTCTGAACACTTCTTTCTTTCCAGTGAGAAATGGCATAAAGTCGCCTTCATTGTGGCGTGCTGACTTCTGACTCATCCAAAATGAATATACTGCACCTTTATTTGTCGTTTGCTTGGCTGTTTCTTTTCCTGAAGAAACATGCTAAGCTATTTTGGGGGGAAATTTTAAGAACATGCCAAGTAAATATGATACAGGCCATAGATACACAAGGCCAGAAAATCATTTCTGAACTCAGTGTTTGAGGGGTCTGTGATGTCTATTGAACTAAATATCTTTTCATTTCTACATTTGATATATGACTAATTCAATGCATCAAAGCATTATGAAATAAATCTGGATATATTTGGAAGGAGAAGACTGGTTTAATTCAATTTTAAGTCCTTAATTAACATTTGAGTTTCTTCCTTAATATAGACAAAGACAAAACACAGTGTGAAACCATAAGCTCAGAAAAAAAATCACAAAAGTTAACTTTCAGGATCTCTATAATCATCTTCTATTAATATAATCCCACATCCTTAATGCACATTTAGCAATGAATTCATGATTTGGAGTTAAAGTAGCAAGTTGCATAATTACATATTGTATTGGATGAGCTCAGGACAATTCAAGTGGAAGTGGATCACAAAGCCTCAATTATCCAGATTGACTCTCTTGATGAAGACCAATTCACTGGATAATTGTGCACTTCTCCATCCTGTTGGCCTGATAATTTGCCCATTGAGTTAGTGGATGAAGAGCCAAATTAAACTTTTTTTTGAGGCTATTTGTTCCCTGGTGTCAGATTTAAATATGAACACTTGGCTTCAACTGAAGCCTGTCCGGACTTTCAAGATGAGGGGAAACTATTGGGTTTTGTTCACCAGGTAGATTTTTCGAGTCTTGTCCATCTCTGGTAGAGATGCCATCCATGGGCCTGCTCTCTGCTGCACCCTGCATTGTGCACGACCCTGGCTGCCCTTCTATGAAAAAGCTGTGCTGCGTTCCACTACCGACTTCCCATTTGTGCTCAGTCCGTCATTTTCTGACAATATTAATACTCAAATATTATTTTATTTCATAATAGTCATACCCAACTCACATGAAAAAGTATCAGGCATGCATAACGTGTGCAATATGCTTGTGCATAATGTTTAAATATTTAAAGTATCAGGATCTAAAAAGTTGCGAGGAAGTCTTCCTTCACTGAAATGACTCAGTGGCTATATTTTCTCAGTAATGTGAACCTTTTATAACCAATTTATTGTATTGAGAATAAATGCAAAACTGGAACTTAGAGAATGAGACCTTATTCTAAATATTAATAGTTTGATAATAAATATTTTCATTAGTTTTACTGTTTGAAACATTAATTATATTGGGGAAAGGTGAATTAATTTTCAATCCTCATGTATCACCAAGTTAAATCTTTACCAATTTATTGAAGTAATACCAAACACCCTTATATCTCAGTACCAGAATGTATGAACATATAAAAGTAATATGAGAGGTATTTACACAGTTCTCTGCATACAGAAGGAGCCATGTGTGTTAGGGAATAAAGGACCACAGACAAGGATTTGAGAACTGCCTTCTAGTTCCCTCTCTGCTATTGCATCAGCTACACTGAAATAGTGATTTTACTCTACTCATTTCTAACATGGTGATTCTATCTGCCCTTCCCGTCACAGATGTTTTCGTGATGATCAAATAATGTAAAGTTTGTAAAAATGTTCTGAGAACTATCCAACACTATATAAATTTAGCTTCTATTATTTTATTAGGTTTTGGCAATATGCAGTTGAACCTGATTAATTATGAGATCATACATTTCCAGGTATTAACTGAGAAAGCCTTGAGTGAAAAAGACAGTCACATCCCCTTTCTCTGATATGGTAAGATTAAGACTCCAGACAAAGCTTAGAAAATACATTTAAAAAGCCATTGCCTCAAGAATATACACATTGCAAAGAAAAAAAAATGGCCTCCTGAAAGCCACTTGAGAAAGTTAAGAGGAGAACTCTGCTGGCCAGCTAATGAAAGCATGCCCACTAGGGTGTAATGATTGTACGGGTCTGCACAAACATACGCACAGTGACTGTTTCGCTGGGAGGAAAACAGCTTCATTGAGGCACTATTGAGGCTCTGAGTTTCTGCACATGTTGCAAGGAAAGAGGGAGAAGAGCTCAGATTATCTTTTAGTCCATAGATATTTAAGTGAAAAAATGAAAATCAAAGATCAATTGATGATGGTGAAATAGAGAAAGAAGCATCTCTCCATATATTTTCTCTTTCTATTCTGAGATAAATTAGATTCCATATAAAAATATTCTCCATTATTTTCAATATGTAAAGTTCTAGTATTGTTAAATGTAGACCAAACAGCTTTTTATTAAAATAGTTCACTTCACTGGATGGCTGAAATACTACCTAAAACTAATTATTAACACAAATGGATTAAGATTTTTCAGTAATCATTAAAACCTTTTTCTGTAGATGCACTTTTAATAAATCTGACTTAATAACCAGATTCCCATGAAACTATCACCCTGCATCCCTGTTATATTTTGGTGCAGCGATCGATGTGTTGGGTCCCATTGCTAACACTTCTGAATACTGAACGTGAATTCAGAATGACAGTAAACACTTGTTAACCCTGAAAAATTTATTCTTGACTAGTGCTATTTAACTGTGATTGGTTTGAGTAATAATACGTCACAGGAGAATCTTGTAAATCTGTCCAACAATGCTGGAGGAGTGCCATTTAAACAAGGATTAGCACGGTGTTACAAATAGTCAGGGTAGCCAGTGTGCTAGGTATGTTTTAATTCAACCGAGGGAATGTTTGCCAGAACGTCTTCGTTTAATGAGGTTTTATTTTATCTGCCCAGGTAGAATCCAACTTTCACTAATATAGGTATCGGTCTGTTCACTTCCCACTACCTTGTTCTTGGTACTTTAAAAAACCCAGCTGTATGTTAATAAGAACCAGGACAGGTGATTTAGAAATGGAAGAATCCTACAATTTCCCTTTGGTAAGTAGTATCAGAGAGTGAGCTTTTCTGATTGGCTATTCACTACAGCTGAACTTCCTATGGTAGATACTGAGGAAACTGTAGAAACAACATGAGTCTTGTCCTTTATGAACTCAGAAGTATACTGGGAAAAGAATTACCCGTGATTATTAGTGTGTTTAATATGGAGTCATCTGTTTAAATTTAATAAACACCTTATTTTTTTATATTTTCATATGTTTATTAGCTGTTTAGATTGTCTCATATTTTTTTTAATTAAATTTATTGGGATGACATTGGTTAATAAAATTACGTAAGTTTCAAGTGTAGAATAAACACCTTATTAAAAGAAGACTGCATTCTTTAATCTAGTGTTCTTTGTTCTCATTCAGTTCAGCACACACTGAACTTGTCTAATTCTCACACTTTTTGCTTTGTGGTACCTTGATATGTTACGCAGTTAATTTCTGGATCTCTCCCCTGTGCTCTTAAAAAGGTACAAAACTCATTTTATTAAAAAATTAACAAGTTATTTACAATTTAGTTTGAAAATGTAGGGTTAAATTTGTATTTTTATCTATATCAATTTACTTTCTTTAAGAAAGTAAATAGAACGTGTTTGAAGATTATTCATGGAAATACATACTTTCAAGTAGAAACTGCCAACTCTATGATAAAAGGAGCAGGCACATCACACTTGAATTCACCGTGGCGGGACCGGTGTCTAGGTAACATCAGCGATAGCTGAGAGAAAGGCATGAAGGGGACGGAGCAGCCTTGAATGTAGGAAAATTAATTTAGTTGGCATTTAATTTTTTCCTTCTGAGAGTCTCACTATCTTTTTAACGCAGCAATTTGTAATCTTAGTTTAAACACGTTCTATTTGAAGCTCTAATTATAGTTTATATAATTCATGTTTTCCAAAGAACACTGTTTCTTTTTACATAGAAACATTTGCGTGTTACTTTCAGATGTTTAAATATTTCAGTATTGGTAATAGGAAAAAAGTCTTATAATAGTCTTATAATAGCCCTGTTGAATGGAATGGAAACCACATATTAAGAGTTAAAAAAACTCTAATTTTGAAATTTGACTGCATAATTTTTAATGGGTATTCATAAATATAAAATGTATGTTTAAGCAAGAACGTGTAATACTTCCAGACAGAAGAGCAGCAGTATCATAGCTACATTGTATTCATTTCAGAAATCATGGTGATAATAGATATTTGACAATCTGAACGTTGCTATTGCTTATAATTTTATTTCATAATTTCCAAGAACAAGAGCTGCTACTCTGTTCCTCAGGACTTTGGGAGGAAAGACTTTACTCTTCCGTATTAAGTTATTGTACATTTTGCCTTTTTCAGCCTTTGCTATAGAATCACTGCATAGTCAAAAGGATGGAAGCACTTTTGGCAATCACAAGAGTGGCCACTGACGGTGGAAATAAAATACATATCCCGTAATCTATGGGGTGACTGAAAATATGCCTTTCATCCTTTAGAAGGAATTATGGTTTATTTACAAGTTTATGTGTTAAGTGGGAAAGATATTAAATTTTATTCTCTGTAACACTTTTCATGGATAAGTGATCCCAAAGTCCTGTACAAACAGGTGACTCGTGCACATAATTTGGATGTTTCAAGGAAAAATAAATAGGTTAGTAGTATTCATGCACATAGTACTTTTGATTACATACAGTAATAAGAACTAGTTAAACCGTTGGTAATTTATAAACTGTGTTCAGCTTCATTGACCTTATTTGCAATATCTCCATGGCCAATGAACATTTCTTGATGTCTTATATGTACAAAGAATGTGCACGTGTGTAGAAAAGGCATATGCACATGGAGATAGATCCATGTAGAGTGTGCATAAAACCCTGGCCCTGAAAAACTACATAAACAGTCCCTACTCTCAACAAGCCACAGACTTAGGGTTTAGCTTTTTGTGTATTTATATGTAGTGTCGTCTACAAAGCTAGTTCAGCATAACCCGAGAAGCAGCTGAGAGCAGCAGATAGCTAGGCCAGGGCACAGGCTCCTGAGCGATGCTGCTTCCAATCTCAGCTCAGGCTCTCGCTGGGTGAGTGTCTTTGGGTAAGTTATTTAAGCTTTCAGTGGCTCAGTTTCTTTGTCTGCAAAATGGGTATTGTAATACTACTTACTTCAAAGAGCCTTTAAGAAGATTAAATGAGTTAATATTTGTAATATTCTTAGTTCCTGGCACAGAGCAAACACTATACACTTCTTAGGTAAATAAAATAAAGTGCTTAACCTATATTTTAAAATAACCGTATTTAGTAGATGTAGATGGAGAGATCATTTGGATATGGTTTCCCCAACATGGGAGGCTTGAAGGAGATAAAACTTGAGTTAGGATTTCAGCGGCAGAAGAGTGAAAAAAAGGCAGAGGAGGACTTTTCAGGTGTACAGGGTGTAAAGTGCTGGGTTGCTGGCGCAGGACGCGTCTGGAGTGAAACGGGTTTTCAGCAGCAGACACGTAAGGAAGGGAAGGATGCTGGTATCGAGGCTGCACACACGGGCCTAGGAAGTGGATTAGCGTCCAAGTGGCCAATGAAACTAAAATGGTTAATGGTTGTGCATGGTGAACAGAGTTGTATTTAGAGTTGAGTTTGATATCTAAAGGAAAAGTAACTTGGTTTTGCAGGCAGCGGTGACATTCGCTGATGTCAGCTGTCTGTTTTTTCATTTTCGGATGATCAATCCCTTCTGCAACCAGACCTCTGGCAGCGGTTCACCTCCCGTCCTCGGCTGAGTTATCAGTAGCCTGCGGCCGGCGCCCACCAGCAGGCACATCTGGCCTCACCGGAGCAAGGATCTTGTTCTCTCCTGCTCTGTTTCCCCTCGTGACTTTACCTCTCAGATCATTTCATGGCACCTTAGTAGCTCCCGGATACCTCCATTCTGTTTGCCATTTTGGGCCCCGTTCGTAATCGCCAGCTTCACAGTGTCCCTGTTTTTACTCTTAGCCCTCCGTGTGGCGTGGCTTATATTCACTCATCCCAGGTAACACCGTACCCAGTGGAGCTCTGGCTTCTCTGTCCCCATCACAAAGGCCTATGTCAGGCCCCCCTTGAGACAGAGCCCAAACCCAGCTTTTAGGGGTAGGAAACCTGGCCCAGGAACCCAACATCTTCTGGGTGGAAGCTGGCCAGAGCCAGGCAGGGACCAGGGTTCCAGCCAACTGAGGAGGATTGTAAAGAAAAAGGACCCCGGAAAATTGCGATTACGAAGCTGCCATAGACTTTCCTTCTACGAGGAGAAATTTTATTCCCAACCCACTTCCAGTAAACCCATTATATAAGGTGTTCATCCTTTTTTTTTCAGCCATTAGGACACACTGAGCTCCCAGGCTGAGGCACTTTTTTATACATCTGAAAAAGCCTGGGAAAAGCAGAGACCGAGGGGGGTTTATAAGCAAAAATGTGGAGGCATAGTCCTACTCGTGTGCATCTGAGAAATAAACAGAGAATCGCAGAGTGGGGTAGAATTGACTAGTATTGGGAGACAAGTTTAGGGCCAGGAATAGCAGTTCTTTCATGAAGGCAGGTAAGGGGTTTGGATGGCTTGGGGGGCAGGGGAATTACTGAGTATTTTGAGCACTGATGTGTGTGAGGGTTAGCTGGCAGTTGTGAGCTGAAATATAGCAGGAGAGCAAGAGGTGAGCCCAATTAGGAATCCTCTTTATTCTGAGAGACAACACTCTGAGATTTAGCTTTTCAGTCCCTGACATTAAGTAGGTGCTTCATAAATATTTATGCAATGAAAGAATAAAGTAATTAATTATAGACTCCTTGAGTTAGTAGATAAGTTCAACTAATCTAACCATTTATTTGTTGTAGCAACTGGTCTGACAGCTTGTCTGACTACGTCTTGTCATACGAGAAATCAGCGTGTATGGAAGCAGCACATTTATTTTGGCGTGGTGGCGTTTTTCCTGCTAGGGATGTTTGTGTTCATAAAGAATTGAAAGAGGAGTTAAACATCATTGTCTTCTTTCCCTGGCATATAACGACCACACATTGGTCACAGGCCTCTGAAGTCACATAAAATAAACATCACTGCCTCGGAGAGGTCTTCCTGCCCCCGCCGGCTACACAAGCACTCTTCCTGTATACTCCATTAGCACCTGTAACTCCCCGTCTGAAGTGCTTGGTGCACGGGCAATTACTTATCAGCATCTATAATAAGATATCTGCCTCGTTCACTGCTGAGTCCCCAGGGCTTGGCATAGGCTTAACACAGAGTGGGTGCTCTGTAAATATTTATTCACTCCACAATTTCCTATTGATTGTCTGCAGTTATAAAAGGCAATAACAGTAAACAGATGGAGACTCTTCTCCCGGAGTTTCCATGGCAGAGGGAGGGACACAAAAATACACACACAAACAAAGACTATTAAATATGTCAGTGGTTATAAAAGCAATGACAACAACTAAAACTGGGTGAGGGGACAGGGTTGGGGGGTGGTATTTTAGGTACAGTGTTTAGGGTGGAGCCTCCATGAAACAGCATTTGAACAGTGCATAGCATGAAGTGATGGGGAAGAAGGGTGTATATAGGGTGTGGGGAGAAGGAGTTCCAGACCAACGGTAACCCTAGAACTGAGCTGGATTCTTTGTTCTTAAGGAGATCATGGTATTTATTAGGGATCACAGTCTTTTTAAACATTCTGGAAAGAATCGATAAGGAAAGGTCAAGAAATAACTGTTGTTTAGTTGAGGTCATGTTTTCTTCGAAATTGAAATGAAATTGCCATAGAATTGGATAAACATGGGGCGGGGTCTTGTGTGTTCAGAAGTGGGTTTGTGAGACATAGAGCTTACGCAGTTTTGGAGGCCTTGTAGAAAGAAATATGCACAGATATTCTATTTTTATAAATTTTACAGAACATATGACGAAGTGAACATTTCCAGGGCTTTGGAAAGTGAGAGATCCAGAAACTTTAGCTTTGTTGGTTCCGCGGCCCGTCCACCTCTGGATGCACTATGACTCCAAGAGGAAAAAAAATCATTACTCTTTCTATAGTCATATTCTAAGTTTGAATTCTGTTTATGTCCTAACGAGGACATGGCAGTTTGAGGTTAACATGGTGGTTTTTCTAGGCAAGCACCTAATTAATAATTGTACAATTCCTTTCCAGCGTGAGAAAACCAGGCCACTTTGGTGATGTGGATAAAGCATTTGGGTGGGAATCAAAGGCTCTAATTTTAGTTCTGTCACTTGCTGGCTGAACAAAGGACAAACCAACCGACCGGTCTGACGCTTTTTCCCTTTTTATGGAAGGGGTTGAATTAGTGTGGAGCTTCACCAACCAGCTGGGAGGTGTTTACTGTATTAGAACAACACCTGGACTATGCTTTTCCTTTGTAGTTTATAAAATCATTCACAGTAGTTGCTTAAATTGATTTATAGTGAATATACCATATCACTATTAATGCTAGAAATAGTTATGGTACAGTTGATCCTTCAGCAACACAGGTTTGAACTACACAGGTCCTCTTATACATGGATATTTTTCAGTAAATACTGTAAATGTAGTTTCTCTTTCTTGTGATTTTTTAATAGCTTTTCCTTCTCTCTAGCTGACTTTATTGTAAGAACATAGTATACAATATACATAACATAAAAAATAGTAATTAATTGATTATGTTATTGGTAAGGCTTTCAATCAACAGTAGGGTAAGTCAATTAGTAGTTAAGTTTTCAGGAAGTCAGAACTATATGTGGATTTTCAACCATGTGAGGGTTGGTGTCCCTAACCCACATTGTTCAAGGGACAACTCTACTGGAAACCTGGCCAATAGCCTCAATAAAAGTGTAATAGTATTATTAGAATCTGGCTACATTTCTAACTTAAAGAAATGTTTGAAGCTAAACGCTTTTTCATGCATATTATACTGGAAAATTATAAAGCATCTGGCTGCTGCCAAAGTCGTATCTGCACCAAACGGAGACTTTTCAAATGATATGGTCAATAAATTGGTAATAACAAATAAACACATAACCTTGTTATTTAAAAGTTGTTTAATGCCATATCTATGTACCACTTAAGGTAGTTTTGGGAACCACTAGGGTTATACATGCACAATCTAGGACAATTAAATTGTTTAACTCAATTGGGGGTGCAACATTTTTCTCTTAAATTTCCATTAAAGAAGAGATCAACAAACTATAGGCTATAGGTCAAATCTGACCAACTGCTTATTTCTGTAAATAAAGTTTTATTAGTCTCAGTCATTTGCTTATGTATTATCAGTGGTCGCCTTTGCGCTATGTACTGATAGTAGTCTGGAGGAAACTGTCAGTCTCATTGAAATATTTACTATTGGGCCTTTCACAGAAGAAGCTTGCTGACTTTTGCATTAAAGAAGAGTGTGATTTCCTCCAGCTTTCTTGCATGTTTGTTGTGTCTTCTTGTTTAAGAGTAGCAGAGGTTCAATCAATTAAAAAATAAAAAAGTAAAAGTGCATTTTCTGCATTCGGAGGTCTAATGCGCAGATGAGACTCAACATGTGTAATTCAAAACCCTGCATCTTCTCCGTGCCCAAACCTCAGTCCTTCACGGCTCAGGTGAAAACCCTTGGAGTCATCCTTTACTCCTTTCTGCCCCCAACTCCCACGTGAAATCCATCGGGGAACTCTTGCTGATATCTTCCAAGTAAATCCGGAATACAACTGCTTGTCACTCCATTCAATGCTACTGTTCTTGTTAAAGCCACCGTTATGTCCCTGTCAGATTCCCACTGTTGCCTTTTGGTTTCTCTTCTTCTACCCTTGACTCTCCATATTGTAATTTCATAGTAACACCTAGCCAATGCATTTCACTGGTCTGCTCAAAACCTTCCATTCTGTTTAGAATAAAATGTGAAGTCCTAATACGGGACTATGGGGCTCAACACGATGTTGTCCCTGTTACCTCTCTCACTGTATCTTCTGTTGAACGTCCTTCATTCTGCACCCCCCCACCCCCTCACTCCACTGCAGCACCACAGCCGCACTCCCTCCCCCCAGTGTTTCCTCCACCTGGACTGCTCCTCTCCCTTACAAGCAGTTTGCTCACTTTGTCTTCAGGTCTTTGCTCAGGTGTCACCTCTTCATGAAAGTCTTTCAAAATACAAAATTTAAATTTGCTATCACTTATCCCAGTAATCTGGGTCCCCATTACTTACTTTCCTTTTTATTTCTCAATAGCACTTTTTTGCTTTTAACATATACTATCTTATTTACCTATTTATCATTCTTGAATTTTATACATATATGTAACCTGTTTCTATTCAGTAGAATGTTGGCTCCATGAACATAGGGATGTTTTTTGTGTTACTTACTTACATATTTCAAGAGATGTAAGATCTAGAAAAGTGCCTAGAATATAGTAGACTATTGATGTGTCTTTGAATTCCTTTCTGAATAAGTGAATGCATCTAAGAGATTTTAATATCTAGTTTTCAAGTAATTTCTCAAAAATACAAACCAATTTTTTGAATATTCATGTTTTTCAAATTTATGAGTGATATGAATAAGAGCAAAGTTTTCTTAAGTATGAAAAGAAAACTAAACTTTATATATTAGTATTAGATAATTCAGTTATTAAATATAAACACATCATTTTCTTCTTAAGTGCCAATATTAAAAATTAATCTCTCAATTTTATTTTTTCCTCAATGTATTTATAACTAGTAATGACTATTAAATGATTTTATTATTTGACTGGCTTTTATTCTGTAATCAGCAAAGTCTCTTACAACTTTAACCTAGTCTCAGAAGCTTGTCTACCTCCAGGTCTTGAAAGAAACTAGGCAATTCCATGAGAAAACTGCTTTCCCAGCTTCCAGCTTCTTGGACATTGTTATTTTCTCTCAAATCTTACTTACCTCACAGCTATCAGATGGAAGTACTGTTTTCTCAGCTCCCCGTTTCTTCTCTTTCTTGCAAAATTCACGCCCCTTTGAGGTTTCTGCCATTGTTCTATTTCTTATGCACTTCTTTTATCTCCAAATATTCTAGAAACCACCATTATTCCTTGAAGACCTTAGGCTCTGAATCAAATCTTCCTACTTCCACCCAACAGCTGTCAGTATTTTTATTAGCCCCTAATTCCCTGTGAATCACTGGTCTACATCCTGGCCTCCAAATTCATGACTTCTTCTCTCGTGACTGTTCTCTTATTTCCTTTCAGTCAGCCATCTCTGTGTCCGCAGTCCTCACCCCCGAAATCTAAAATTCAAACACCACAACTTGACAACCACATCTTCTCTCTGCCATGTTCCTTGCTCAATAATCTTACTGAAACAATTTCTCAATAACGTCCTGATCTGAAATCCAGTGATCCCACAAATTTCTCATTAGTCTATAATTATTTCTCATTCTCCCGTCTCCTTTGGCACAGCTTATGTTTCAAAATTCATCATTATAATTTCCATTACCTTCTCACGATTCATGCTTTTAATTCTAATTCTGAGTCCATGGCCCATTATGCTGTCATTCTCTTGAAACATACCCCAGTAATCTCACATCTTTCTCAGTCTTTCTGTAAAGTATCGGCCATGAATGAACTCAGTCACTGATCTCAGTGTCTGCACTCAAGCACCTGAACGGTGAGGAATGACCTCACCAGAATGTAGCCATTTATTTGAAAATTAATCATTCCAAACATTTGACTTGGCTGACTGCTTCCTCATCTTCAAACACTTCTCTTTCTTGATTTTAAGACACAGTATTCTCCTAGTTTTCTTTTTACTTATTGGCCACTTTATTATAGTCATAATTGTTGGCTACTTCTATCTTACAATAGATCTAAAAATAAGTATTTTGTCAGGGCCCTGTTTCATCTTTTCTTTTATTTTCTGTCTAAACTCTATACCTAGAAGATGTGATCTACTTCCCAAAATATCAGCACTATCTAAAATACACACACACACACAGAACATCCAATTTATATATCTCTGATCAAAATTTCTCTTCTAAGTGTAAGCAGGTCTGCAATCTTCACATGTGTCTCAGAGGCACATCAAATTTAATATGCTCAAAAGCTAAACACTACCTCTTTTTTTTCTTCTTTTAGTTTCATTGAGATATAATTGACATACAGCACGGCATACATTTAGGATGCAGAGCAGAATGACTTGACTTACTTATACTGTGTAAGCTGGCTCTTGATTCCTCCCAAACAGAATCTCCCTAAATACAGCCCATCCCAATAATTGGCACTATTATCCTCTCATTTATTCAATCCTTGGTTCCTTTCTATTTCTCAATCTTGGTATTCAATCCAGGTGCCAGTCCTGTAGATTTGACGTCTAATACAAACCTTGAAAGACATCATCCCTCCTTCCTTCAATGACTGTGGCAGCCTCTAACTTGCATTCTTCCTTTTACTGCTCATCTCCAGCCATAGCCCTATTTTTATGGTATGTATCTGATAATGTTGCTATCCTTAATTCAAAGTACCTCCAACTGCATGTGAGCATATATCTATAGAAACCGATGAGCCCCTGCCAATGTCAACCCTCACCCTCTGATTCGCCCTTTCAACTGCACTGGCTTTGTAAGCAAACCAAGGTTCCAAGGCCTGCCACACGGAAGTCAAACTTGCACAAGGAAAGAGGTCTCTTCACGTGCTGGCCACCTGGGAAGATGGGGGGACTCTCATCCCAAGCCCATCTTAACATCTCAATACAGGCGGGAGTTTTTATAAGGAGGGACAGGAAAAGCAGAACCAAGTGATTGGGGAGGGGCTGTGGACCTGCAGGCAGTGTCCTTGCTGGTCCCAATGTGGATTTTACCCATCAGCGTCCTTGACTTGGCCATCTGGTTGAGTTCCTGTGTCTCGGGGCTTTGGGGTCAGTCTGCTCCTTAGGTTCACACAGAAACGGAAAATGCTGATTCTAGTAAAATAACTAAAAATCCTTTAACATGCAAGTTTTAATTTTGAGAGAAAAAAAATCAGGTTAGAATAACAAACTGGGTTTAACATTTACTAAGATTACTGTATTTTGCCATGTGTAACATGCACCCATGTTTTTGGCCCAAACTTTCAGGGAAAAAAATCTTTCATTTTAATTTTTAATTCAATTTTTAAGCTTATATATACTTAGAAACAAAATCAATGATCATATTCCAGGATATTATTTTATATACTGATATCATTGTTTATTCTAGAGTTATACTTTTAACACAGAAGCAGAAATAAAATAATTAGAAACATTTATCTAGATATGGAATTAGTACTACCCATGTATAATGTGCATCCTTATTTTCATCTCAAAAATTTGGGCAAAAAGTGTGCATTATTCATGGCAAAATATGGATAATATGGGTAGCCTTATATAAGTATGAGGGGGAACCCCCAAACCAGAATTGCCTTCTAGAGGGCAGGCCGCTTATAGTGCAGGCTTTCCTTGCTAGATGCGTGTTCTAGAACCCCATCTGTATCAGTGTACCAGCCGATCTTGTTGTGAGAGGTTGTTTGGCTTCAGTGAAATTTCTTTGAAGACTTTTTCAACATCTTTGGACATTTCATGATGAGTGATTTATGGGTGCACCTACCCATACCACACTGTGTGTTCAGCAGTTTTTGACTAAAAATGGCATGACCCTTGTCCCCAAACCTCCCTAGTCACCTGATCTTGCCCCAGAGCAACTTTTTTTGTTGTTTCCCTGGATGACAAAGGTCCTCAAAGGGAAATGTTTTGCTGATGTGGAAGAGGTGAAAAAAAATGGCAGAAGCACTAAAAAGCATCAAAATTGATGAGTTCAAAAACTATTGGAGCAATGGAAAAAATGTCTTAGTACTTGCATTGCATCAAATAGAGAATACTTTGAAGGTGACTGAACTTTAAACATGTAAGAATAAATACACAATTTTTTATAAACTTTGTCATTTTTTGGGTCCCCCTACACAGTGTGTTCATTTTCTGTTACAGCTTCATTTCTGATCTACAACACCAAGGCCTATAAGGGTTCGTGGCTTTGGCAAAACAATTTCTCTTGCAGGGTATTTCCATACACAGTCTACCCTTCCCTTTTCAAATTGTCTCCTCATCCTTCATAGCTTGACTAAATATTTCCTCTTAAGATATGTCTTACTCTATATCTTAGGAAGTACTGTTTTTGCTTCCAACACAGTATTTATTTTCTTTTCATCAGGAAAACCTACTTATTTAAAAAACAACAACAACAAATTTGAAATAAAAGTATTTGTCGATTATGGTGTGTTATTCTTATTTATTGAAAAATATCTGGGAAGGAATGTCATGTAATTTTACTAACCAAGATGGGCTGGTTCTTAAACATAATGATTGAAATTAACATATTTTCATTAACAAATGTTTTTGAATCATTGAATGAATACATGTGTTCTCATAGAAAAGTTATGATTGGTTAGTTGTATATAAGTGGTAAGACTCAGATGACTATTAACGGGCTTAAAGATTTAATACAAAGCACTACATTTTTACTTAGTATGATTTACTTTAAATTTTAGGTGTTCCGTGTATAATCTGTTGATCTTGCCGGTATTGCCTTAGAATCTTTAAACAAACCAACCAACCTGAGAATAAAGATTAGAGATATAATTCCCTTTTCTGTTGTAACTCGGAGTTGTGATGCTGTAATGTCCTCTGCTCTCTGAGAAGTCTTTGACCACCTTTGTCTACGGTCACCTCCTCTCTCAGCTCTTACAGCGTTTATTCTTTGTAATACCGATTCAGGGTTTGCATCCTATTTTGAATTTTCACTCATGTTTTAATATCTTTGTGTCTTGATTCTAGAAGGAGAATGTACTTATTTTCATAGCCCACAAGTACTTCAGCACCCAATAACTACTGACTGTCTAACAGAAAATTTTATCATCCATCACTTCATTTATCCTATTTATAAATGCCATTGAGATCACAATGATCAAGTCAATGATAAGTAATTTCACACACATGTAAATCCACATAATCAGGATAAGGATATAATTTAGGGTAAAGATATTATGGGGCAATATCCTTTACAAGCCTCCAGATATTACCTTACTTTATTAGCTGTGTTTATAGCTGGGTTTTGCATGAATAATAAACTTTTTCCACACTCAATAATTATGAATTCGTTATTGTGTTTTGCGGGAGTTGTGGTTTACTAGGTCTTATGGTAGTCCTTGCCTTATGTTGTAAGTAGTAATGCAGGCACAGATTCTGGCTGGTAGAAGATCTTGGACTAATCTTTGTTGAATGAATAAACATGAATTAGTACGTGATTAAGGGTAAGATGCTTACTGGCACCACGACCACCACTGCTGTTACAACCAGTAGCAGTAATGACAGCAGCAAAAATCCAGTATTAGACATCATTCGAAATCCCTTGTACTGCTCCTGTCTTCTCTGGACTGTCAGAGAATAACATCCGAGAAAACAGTGTGCAAATTTCTTTATCTTTTGATCACAACCTCTACAATATTTGCCTGAGTCTTTCCGTTAATAGTGACATGCCTCCACTTTGCTTCACCTGTGAAGCACCTGTCTGAGAATTGATGGATCTGGATGGGAGGGTAGCCAATTAGGTAATGGCCTCCAGCAAGAGCGAACTCGGTAGAAGACTTGCCTTTGAACTGTGTGAAGTTGAACTAAAAGGCGCAGCTGTTATATAAATCAGAGAGAAAAGAACAAGGTTACACCTGTAGGTTGACTCAACAGCTATATTTTTTTCAGCCCAAATACTAGAGTAGCATAATGTTAGCGAATATAATACCCAGATTAATGAAGTAATCTTGACTTCAATTATTTAGATAACTGAAGAGAGTGGGGAATTATATGCAACATTGAAGTATTAATTTCAGAAATGGAGACATTGCTTTAAAGGGTTTCTATCAAAAATAACTCATGGGGAATCAGTTAATAACAGACTTACCAGTTTAATGTCAAAGAATATTTTCAGCAGGACCAGTAGTTATGAATTTAAAGCCAGAGATTTAATATTAATTTTATTAAGTAGAGACAGAGAGCGTGTCACAAATAAGTTTATTGACATCTTTCTGTGAGGAATGTTTTTTTAAAGCACCTCTTCTAATCTAAACTTGCCTTGGACTTGATCAAAGGAACAGATGAAAATCTTTGCCCAACTGGTCCTAGTACATTATTGTTAAAATTTTTGTCATAACAGAGATAATGCTTGCTTTATAATTTGCAAAAAGTTAGTGTGCTGAAACCAGAGATGCCCTGTGAACAAAGCCTCTTGCTTTTCCCAAGAGTGTGTACATTTATCATCAGGCATCTCAAAATCTAATTATTTTCCTTTCACTGATGTGCTTCTTTTGTCTTCAGAAATACTAAAAATTAAAGTAAATGCAGTAGTGTTATGATATTAATGAGAAATAATAAAATGTGAAAGGCAAGTTTTTATTATGCAATTATATCTTTCTCAGCATTTAAATACAGTGGGATTTACTTGCTGCGGATCCTCAGGGTCCAGGGAAAATTTTGTAAAGGTAACAATTAATTAGGACATTAGAAGTATCATGATTTCATCATTTTAATCTCTCTCCAAAGATATAAACTGGGTCCTTAGGTACCTAATTCAATCATTGAAAATATACAAAAGGTCAAAGTATGAAATAAATTTTTTCATTAATGCTGTTAATTTTTTAAATTTAAGATGCCCACTTTTATTATGCTCATTTATGCTAGAAAGTAAATGATTGTGTGTTTAAATTTTTACAATAATATATAAGATTCATATACTTCACAAGTGAACTCACACTCACAATTTAATACTGAATACACTAAGTAAAAGGTGTAAGTTTATACTGAAGGAAATCAAACTGGGAACCCCCAAAAGTGGAATTATCTTCTGGAGAGTAGGCCCCTTACAGGATATACTTCCCCCCTTGTGAGTGTTCTAGAAACCCATCTGTATGAGTGTACTAGCTGGTGTTGTTGTGAGAGGCTGTGTTTGGCTTCAGTGAGATTTTTTTGAAAACAAGTTTGCCCATTTTATGATGGGTGATTTACAAGATGCACCTGCCCACACCACACTGAGTATTCAGCAGTTTTTAGCCAAAAATGGCATGACCCCCACACCCCACCCTCCCTATTCACCTGATCTTGCCACCAAGCAACAATTTTTTTTCTTTCCCTGGATGAAAAATGTCCTCAAAGGGAAATGATTTGCCAATGTGGAAGAGATGAAACAAAGAAACGGCAGAAGCATTAAAAGGCATCGAAACTGACAAGTTCAAAAATTGTTCCGAGCAGTGGAAAAAATCTCAATAGGTGGATTGCATCAAATGAAGAGTACTTTGAAAGTGAATGAAGTTCAAACATGTAAGAATAAATACACAATTTTTTATAAGTAAATTCCAGGGTTTTTTGGGGGGTCCCTTCTTATAAGGTAAAACAGCCTTTATTTGTGAATGAATTAATTGTTACTTTTGTGCTCATTTGATAATGCTGTATCTTAGATAATGGTAATTTACACATGCATGGTGCTTTCCAGTTTACAGAGTCCTAATGTATATACATTTTTTTATTTGATCTTCGGTAAGCCCTGTGGGGATGGCTAGGCAGGTACTTTTATTATCTAAAAATAAACGGAGTCTCAGAAAAGTTATTCGATCACTTCACACAGCTAATTGACAGCAGAACCAGAATTTGATACAAGACAGAATCACTATATAAATACTATTGCATTTATATCCCCAAACATCCAATAGTATTGGCTATAAATACTCTTAATTGATAGACTGCTTTAGAAAGGAATATATTTTTTAAGATTTCATCAAATTTTCCCAGATAACTTCATAGATTTTTCATGAGATAATTTGTGCAGTAACTTGTTTTTCTCTAAACTGTACCCTCAAGATTTATCTCTCTGTATTTAACTAGATGCATTGTTTCCGGGACTGTGTCCTCTGGCTTCCATCAGGGATAAGTGACAGCTGCCTGTGCACTAATGAAGCGCGAAGGCTGTTTTCCATCAGAGGGAGAAACAGATCATTGCTTTTCGCCCTCATCCTTTGAATTATTTAATTTTACAGCCATCCAAGTCACCTTTTATTCTTTTAGCATGTGTTCTAGAATTTTAAAAGGAGAGAAGGCAGAAAAGTTCAGCACCTAAGTAGACAGCTTTTGTCAAATGTTACTCCTACATTGTTTTACAAGGTTCCTTTTGTTCTGTGGTAAATGGCAATGTCTTTCACTGAAAAAGTAATTTATAAATATCCTTTTGGTTTAAACTTGTATGTTCTTTAAGTTTGGTTCAGAGTGTACGTTTCTTTTGGGGGGGATTTAGGACTAGAACATTTTATTCTCTGATATTAACTGAATGTGTGGCTATTAAGTAGGTGGTAGAAAATGGACATGCAGAAAACACTCTTCAGGTTTCTTACCATGTTCATTACACAGTATGGTTTGAACCAACATGGTTCTCTGGGTTCTTATGGGAAAAACAAAAGGAGCAGCCCCTGACATTGAGAAGCCCACCTGGCAGTCAAGCTAAGGCATGTTTTTCTCCAACTGGACATAAACAATCTCACAGAATTCCAACCTCAGACAAGGTTACTTTGAGATCATGATAAAGTGGGATAAAGCCAGGCCACTTCATAATTCTGTCCAAGCACAGACAAAAACAATGTCATTATGCCAGCTACAAAATATCGAAGCCCCCTTGACTCATCCAAAATGCATGACCCCTACTTCTTTATCAGTTACAGCCTTGTCTTCATTCTCATCTTCCCTCCCTATCAATAAGGCTTGTTGAGCTACCCACTGATAGAAGTTCCATGCGGTGTCATGTAATCCTCTGTTTCCTAGACCCCCCCCAATTACCAAATCAAAGGCAATATCTTATAATAGGTTATTTTTTGTCTTCTACTGAGACAGCCTATGAGTCCCAATACAAAAAAGTATTAAATCAAACCTGTCTCAGATCTGGTGGTCTTTGCCTCCAGGATACAGACATATTTTTGATCTTTGTCTAAGCCTCTTTACTGGTTATTTGAAATGGAGTGAATTATTTAGCCACTCTGTTTTTTTCTCCCTAAAATGAAAATATTTTTATTTGCCATAACATGGGTAAGATATTATTTGAAATAAGCAATATAACGCACCCCAATGCATAGGAAGCCAAATGTTATTTTTCCCATTTCATATTATTTTTTCTTTTTCCTTCTTTTTTCATTTACCCACAATTCAATTACTACAGTCTTCTCAATTGTTTGATCTATGATTTGTGACATATGATTTTTAAATCTACAAATGAAAGTTTTTTTTTCAAATGTTTACTTGGAAGTCAAAATTTTGACATGGGATTGGGCAGCTTTACGGCAGCTGTCCGGACTTGGCATTGCTGTGACTGCGCTCTGAGAAAACAGCTCCGCAGCACCCTCCCCCACCCCAGCGATCGTGCACGGGCCACTCTGGGTTCCGGGGAGGAAGGTGGGCAACATAAACAGAGAAATGAGTTAGACGTCATCCTACCATCAAATAATGCATACTCACCTCCAGTAATTTGCCAAGTATCAACACAGTAACAGTTCTGAAACATAGTTCTTTCTAATCCAGCACATCTGGAGTTTATGACACAGTCCTCCAGTTACAGCGCTGTACCAAGCTTCTCCTTTGGTAAGATAAAATTTACTGACAGACAGCATCATAAACCGTGAGGTTAATCCAATTCAAGTACAACCTCAAAATACTTCAATAGAAATAGTTTAATTCAAATAAAGCCTCAAAATGCTTAAATAGAAATCTGGTAGCTATAAAAGGAGAAATAGAAAAATCTGCACTTGTTGGAAATTCTAGTGGAAACATAGATCAAGCAGGCAAAAATATTGAGAAAACATGGAGGATTAGAATAACACGAGAAATTATCTTCATCACATTTGTGTGCGTGTGTGCATGTAGTAGCATCATCCAAAAAACCAGAGCGGTCTTATGCTTCTTAGACATATTGAATACTTACAAAATTTGATCATACCCCATTCCACAAAGGAAGTCTTAAGAAATACCAAAGAATTAGCTGTATGTGGACACTTTCTCTAGCCAAAAATGCAATAAAATTAAAAATAAGCAATATATTTGGGTACTTCCAAATTACCTTTTCATGCCCCAAAAGTCTCTGATTTTGTATGATTCTTTGAAAGATTCCTAAAAGAAACTAGAAGAGAAGAAAGAGAAAATGGATACAAACAAGAAGAAAAAGCAGTAGACCAATACACGCAGAAATGCATACAGGTTTGGTGGAGAGAAAGAGCTCGATAGTATTCTTGGGTCTGGTATAACAGGAGCAGATGTACTGGGTAGGAAGTAATAGGGCATTTGGTTGAACATGAAGAAAGCACCCAAACTGAGCAGTTTGGGGAAAATTTACACTGAAGGATTAAGACTGGAAGTACTGAACAATGGAGAACCAGTTTTTTTAAATTATAAAATTGGGCTGTTAGGAAACTCTGATTGGCAACTGTTTGCAGATATTTTAAGCAGGGGAGACAAAGCTCAGGAAGGACTTTCAGAAAGTCAGAGAGCAGGCAGTTTCATGGTCATGTGCAACAGTACGAGAGCCCAGTGCTCTATGATTGCTTCCTGAGTAATGCTGTCATCAATCTTAATAAATATTTCTATCTGGGCGAAGTGATTAGTGAGAGCAAATAAACAAGCAAGCAAGCAAGCAAGCAAGCAAATGAACAAACAACAGAGAAGTAAGTAGGACATAATGAATGGGGGTGCCATTTTATAATTAAGATATGAATACCGCCATGCTTACTCCCTCCACTTCTTACTCTAGCAGAATATACTGCAAGTGGGGAAAAAGTGATAATCTCGGGAGAGAAGATCTGTTCTTCCATCCATAGAACATAAGCCAGAGTGAGATGTTGAATGGAATTTTGAATTTTATCCACTCCAGCTATAACCCTACACTTTAGAAGGCTTCATTTGCCATGGAGCGTACCGATGCTGATATCCAAGTAAAAGAGGAGGAAAATAATACTTTGGTGGCCTTTACCCCCCTAATGTTTTTGTTTCCTCTACCTTTCCTCCCATAATTCATTCTTTATCTTTATATTTGAGTTGGGAAAACTAGTGTGAAGCTGAATGGGAATGCTATTAATGGTATTTTATCTTGATATATTTAAAAAAATTAAAGATCTTGAAAAAGGTTAAAAATGACTGAATTTTCTTAATATCGAAGCAAATAGATTTTAATTTAGTTTGCTAGCATATATTGAAAGTGTCATATGCAAAATAAATTCCACTCAAATGATTTACATAAGAGAAAACTCAGAATAATATTATTTTACTCTCCTAATTTATTACCTGTAATTTTTTGTTATAGATACTCTAAGTTCAAACATTACCACCTTGATTTAATCATGTGTAATAGAGTTCACAGTGGCTGAAGGAAATTTAGAGCTCCATGTTTTAATTTAATCTTCTTATTCGTAATATAAATGAACATTTATTTAAATTGTACTGTAAAATAAAATGATTTAATAACTTTGCTAAACAATGCATTTCATATAGCTCCCTTTTTCTTCCTTTAATCTAAAATTTCACAGAAGTGTCATTTAATGCATCTTCTCAACAGACAGATATTTTTATAGCTTTTGTAGCTCCTAGCTACAAAACACCTCTGAGCACTCTCATCAGAACAAAGCTCCCACAGCATAACTAGTTCAATAAAACTGGTTAAACATTTACTCAGGAAAAAAATGAAAACCACTTCTGTCTTCAATTAAGCCAAAAAGAGCCTGAGGTACGCAGATGATCAACAGACTCAGCTATCATTATAAAAAAATGTGCAAAAGTGGAATTTTTCATGTAATTATCATTTCAACTTTGATAGTATTTTATAATTCATAAGACTGTATTAGTCAGGGTCCCAGCAGGAAACAAATGACATAATCGATTGGGTAACTGAGGAGAGTTTAATAAAGGGGCAACTTCCAAAGTCATGGACAAGATTCCGGGATACCAGTGAAGGTATACTGTCGTTGCCTGGGACTAGCAACAATTTGGAGTCCTATCTATCCCACAGCGCAAAAGGACACCGGGAGGGAGTGGGTCCTGGTACACAGAGAAATGGAGAGGGGTACCTGACAGAAACTGTGGGCTTTGGTGGTAACTTGTCAGGGAGGGGGCATGGGGAATAAATACCCAGACTTCACTCCCTTTCCCCCATCTCGGAACCCTGTTGACACACTTCATATAGGTCAGCTTCACTCACAAGACCTAGAGCTCAAAGGAGAAGAATTGAAATTAGATTTTGGAAAAAATGGAACACAGGCAGCACAAGGAGTTGGATGGATAATTTAAGCATTTACTCAGAAAATGTTTATTGAACATTTAGTATGTCTATGTCCTGTCCTAGGCACTGGGGACGCAAATATGAACAGGATGTAAGTGTTGCAAGGGGAGAACAGCTTGGGATTTTCTTTTTCTTTTCTTTTCATAGAACTTACATACACAAAAAGAGATGAAGGAAAACAAAAATAGGAAAAGTTCATTATAAAGGAGAAGATATGAAGTATAAAATATTCATTTATAGAAATAAATAAGGTAGGAACTTTTCCTTATCCTAGTTTCCATCTGCCCTGAAAGATAAAGGCTTGTAAAACTTATTCTGGGCCTAAAATTTCTATAAATGAATAGTAGGCCTAAGTTATATGAGGAAGCACAGGGAATTGATTCATGCTTAATAAACCTTGCAATTAATAAAACCTTGTTCCTAGGCTACTCCCTCCTCTGGGGAGCTCTCAGTATTTTATAGCTCTGATCTAAGAAGCCTTATAATGTCTCTGTGTTAGAAAGAATGGAGTAAGTGTGTTGATGGGGTGGGTATTTTTTTTCTCCCTCTTCTGTAACTTGGAGCTTTTAAAAGTGAATCAATCCTTCGCAGCTCTATCTCTAGTGGAAAACAGTCCTTCTTATTTTATAGTAACTAATGGATAGCTTCTCTCTGCCTGACCTACCTATGCCATGGTTGCTAGAACCTATTAATTTCTCCAGTGGTTAGTTTTTGATTAATTTAAAGAATATTAATGAAACCATTTGTATTTTGACCCTCCCAAAACATCTTTTGTTTTTTAAAGATTTTATTTATTTATTTGAAGAGACAGTGGAAGGAAGGGAGAAAGAGAGGAAGGGAAACATAGACGTGCAGGAAAAACATTAATTGGTTGCCCCTTGTGAGCTCCCAAATGGAGACCTGGCCCGAACCTGGGCACGTACCCTGACTGGGAATCGAACTGGTGACCTCTCAGTTTGTGGGAGGACAGCCAACCCACTGAACCACACCAGTCAGGACAAAATTCCCTTAGTTTTAATTTGACCTTAACTTTGATTTTGTACATGATAAAATATTCTGTGCTGCATATTGAGACTGAATGTGACATAGATGGTAGTGACAAAAATGACCTACTTCATAATTAATCGCTTTCTAATTTGACTCTCAATTGTTTACAAAAGACCTGGCTGCTGATGCACATGTTGTTTCTGAAGGGACTGATTTGTGCAGGTTCATAAAGCTGTAGTGAGTTTCTTTCAGGCCATTGCTGATCGAGCCTCTGTTGGACTTGTCTCCAGAATGACAGTGGAAACAAGAGAATGCCCTTCCCAGCCGGGCCAGACACTTTAGCATTTTGGATTCCTGAAACTGACAGATGGAGGAAAGTTCTCAGCTGGGACACGAGATAACCTAGCTGCCAGCTGGGAATTCTGACCCCTGGAAACTGTCTTGGACATCTGCTAACCCCTGTTGGAAGCCAAAGATGTGTTCAAGATGTCTGCATGTCGAGGGGAGTGTGGTGACCGTGTTTGCCAGCTCTTTTCTGCTCTTTTTCTTCTCTTCTTTTCCTACATGCAGTCATTTCGAAGGTAGTTTTACAGACCTGACACAGACTGTTGCCCAACTTCCCCTAAATAGGCGTAGCTCACAAGGAGGTGTCTGTAAGGGTTGTAGAATTGAGGAGGTGTGGTAAGGCGTAGAGGGTAATTATAAACGAAGTAACTTCCAATTGAACCCCTGCACCTTAAAATATCCTTTTCATCTGTCCATTTCCTGGACATTTCCCGTGGACTTTCACATCTGAGGAGCTCTTTGTCTCAGCTTTTTCTTGCCCCGTCATTGGCTTCTGTCTCTGCATTTTCCTCGGTGTTCTCCTCTCCTTGTCTCCAGCAGGCTTGGCCAGCCTTTCAGCTCTGTCGTAGCTTCTCCTACTGACACTCATACTCTCAGGGTCTTCTGTTCCACACCAAGTGCCTTATCTAAGCTCTTTCCCCAAAAAAGGCCCATTCTCTTGCTAACGCATAAATGGATGATTATTACAGCAATAGCATTTTCCACTTTGCTATTGTGGAACATATGCTTTCTGGTGAGATCACATAGTATTGCCATTCTTTTCTGGAACCTGGAGAGAGAGAAAACAGATTCAGCTTACATACCAAAGTTATCACAAATCTGGCAGCTGTGTGTCTTTGACAACACAAGTGCATTGTTTCATCGTGTGCTAAAAATGTCATTTGAATCCCTGATCACGTATGCATTTCTTTGGTTGGTGAGTCAAGAAGAATCTTAGGTAGACATGAGAACCACGTAGGAAAACAGAAGAGGTGCTAGGTTTACGTTGTGCACTTTCATATTGTTTTCCTTTGGTTTCTGAACCTTGGAGTGTCAAACAGCAAGACAGGTGAAAGCTTTTTAAAGACCTGATAAAATAGACTCTAAATTCCTACATTATTACGATCCAGTTTTTTGATGGCTAAATTGTCTTTCAATCAAAGTATGCTTTTCTGAGAATAAGTAGTACTTAGATGGAGTCCACGAGGAAAACACACTGAACATCTGAAAGGTAGGGGCAAAGGGTGGGAAAAGGGAGAACTGAAGTCATCCCAGCTACATCTCAGCTCTTGATGCTCAGTGTAGCTGCACTGGGAACACTGCAGAGGTGGAGGCAGGATTAATGGCATTAAGGCGAGTTTGTGATTGTGTCTCGTGGCCTGTGCTATTCAAAGTATGTGTTGAATTGAGAAGCTCTCTGGTTAGTAGCAGAGTTGATGTCATGTGATTTTTTGTATCATAGAACAGAATAGAATATGGGACATGCTCGAGTTCAGATCTATGTTTGCTATTATGAGTGAAAAAATAAAAGAAAGAAGAATTAAGATCTGTAGAGGATTTAGCGGGGTTGAAGAGAAAGTAAATAGAAATTGGAGAATGCGTTCTTATTATTTATGTTCTAATTCTCTTTCAATTTGATTTAGAAATAAGTAATTTACTTCAGGGACAAAAATGCTCATAGATTAAATTCTAAGATGTGCTCCTGACTCTAAGTGTTGAGCTTGGAGATGCTCAGACTTCACAACTGCAAATGAAAATATGAAGGTGGTGTCTACAAATCAGAACAATCAACAGCCTCAGATAAGGAAGTTTTTGTTTGGCAAGGCCGGAGAGCTCTTCTTAGAGGCTTTTTCAGCAAGAATTTTAAATATATTTAGCAGTCGAGTACTCTGTTATGGGCTTGCCACTCAGCTTCCTTACAGACACTCTTCGGCCAAGCTCGTTCGTTATAGTTTACACGCAGATCAATAAAGATTGAGTTCTCATTGAATCTGAGTCCTGGCTTCTAATTGTTTCCTCTAAATTATAAGTGGATCACTTTTGCAACTTCCTAACTGAATCAGGGTTTTTAAATTACTTTCAGAGACTGTGACCTAACAGTACAAATGCTCACCTAACTAAAAGCCTAGTGGGCCACTTAGCAGAAAGCATTTTCTTTTCCTACTTCTTACTTACAGAAATCCAATAGAACTTTGCTGCCCCAGCTATCATGGGTATCTCTGCGTTTTAAAAGGTTGCGTTCGTCTGTTTGATAGCATCTGCTCCACACTCTGGTCATATGGCCGCCCTTAGGAAATGGTTCTGTAAGGCAGAAGCATAATTCATAAGATTCATATGATTTACAAACAAGAATTTTAAGTTCTAATTAGTACTTTCAGGGTGATTCATGCAAAAGGAGATTTCATTTTCATGTCAACAAAAACCTGCTGCCTTAGAAAACCATGCTTAACTATATAATTAATCTTTGTACACAGGGAAGGATTTATTTTTCTTTTTTCCAGTCCCCAGGAAATAGATTCAGACAACCTTAGTATCTTAGATGTTCAAAACATCCGTGAATATCGCACCACAAGATTTGAGCTTAGTAAGTGATGTGAGGAAAGGAAATAGTCCTCAAAGAATCCCTTTTTCTTACTAGACTAGCAGTTTTTTCCTCCTTCTCCCTTACTTCTCTGTTTTTCTTTCTCTTGTTTCTTCCTCTCCTGCCTTTCTTCTCCAATATTGTAGGTCTCCCTAGACATAATTATGACCCTTGCTTGCATGCGCTGAAGTTCTCGTTTCGTTTACTTTCATGGCGGAATCACTCATCTTCACACTGTGCAGTTATTTCCTACAAAAAATGCTCTTTAAAGTTCTTCTAAAATTTAAACTAACCACTACCAGGATAATTGAATTTCTAATTTTTAGATATTAAACTATTTTTTTTTAAATGCTGGCATTTGTCTAACAAGCAGATGCAGTGGGAAAAAAAAAACAAAACCCAGAAACCTGAGAGATACTTAGGGATACTTGTAACAGTAAATAAAAGGTATTTAATTCTAGAGTTTGCATGGTATTGGTGTCTTCCCTCCCACCAAAATGAGTGTAGGCGTGTGGCTCAGACCGGCAAGAGTGATGGTTCTCTCATCCCATGATCGCAAAGACTGGCTCTGGACCGTGGGCCACGCAGATTTCCCTGGGGTTTGTGCTGGAGCTCTCAGGGAAGGCACAGCCATGAAGTATGTAGGGCTGGAACTCCCAGCAGTTATCCTGCTGCCCTTGGAAGAGTGTCTGAGAGCAAAGGAAAATAGAGGCAGGTGAAGTTGAATGAGAGCAAGAAAAGAGACCGAGGGAGCTGATACTATTGACTGCATTCCTGGAGGTTTAGAGATAGAAGGTATTTTCTAGCTGCATGTGAAATGTGTGGTGGAAAGGATAATGTCGTAGGAAAGAGAGCAGCCAAAACGAACTCTGGGAGAAAGAAACGAGAGCACGGCACGTCTGGGACTTACAGGGGTTTGCAATGACTGGAGGTCCAGGTGTTGGCGGTTTAGTGGCCAGATGACTTGAAAGGTAGATCAGGGACTACCTTTCTTGCCAAGTTAAGAAGCTTAGATTCAGTTTTGAAGGCAATGGGGAGCCATTAAAAGCATTCAAGCAGGTGTGTGACCTGGTCAGATTTGCCTGAGGCTGACCTGTGTTGAGGAAGCATGTAGGGCTGGGGCACCTTTTAAACATTGTCGTTGCTATTTCCCATTCTGAAACATCAAACCAATAATAGGAAAATTTGAAGATCTAAATCAAACTCTTAAAAATCAATTTTTGTAAATCCGTAAGTTTGTCTTGTCATTTATGATATTATAAAACAAAAGGGAGACATTGTTATGAATATATTGATTTGATCTTACACATTCCAATTATATTTAAAAAGTTAACTTAGCAAATAAAAAACACTACAATTGCTGAAAACTGAATTATGTGAAATAACTGAAGTTAGAAAATAGAAGAGTTACCTTCCCAGTGAAGAACTACAATGAGAATTGAATTGGTTCTGTCGCTTCAGAATAGAAGTTCATATTCAGAAATCAAGTAAACCATAAATGTTTAAACATTCTGTACATCAGTTTCTTCTGTCTCAAAATTCTCAAAATAAGTCTTTTATACATATACTGTTTTTCTTATTTAAGATAAAGCAATCTGTAATATCAGCATATGGGGGTGCTCAGATTTAAATAGTATTTTCATATTAATTAATACACAGTGCTTTTCAGTTTGCAAAGTTCCTTTGTATCCATGTTTGCTCCTTCCAGCCTCCCTCTGATGCAGACTTCATAGCTTATTTTACAGATGATAAAACTGAAACTTGAAGACAATAAAAATGATTTGCTCAAGGGCACACAGAGAAGCTGGCCAAATTGCTTGAGATTTGCATCTGAGTCTGAATCTAAAGCCCAGCACATTTAGTTTGTTTTTGCTTCGAATACCTGCTTCTCAAGGCAGAAGAACAGCTGACCCAGGGCAGCCTGCTGGCTGAGTCAGGAGTTTGGCACCTCGCCAGTACCCTTGGTTCTTGGGGTGAGTCTGGCCCAGTCTAGTGGAGGCTTTGCCTTGTGCTAACCCTGTGCAGGTGAGCCTTGTCATTAGGCTTTTGATTTCATTTCTTCTGGTATTTCATCTTCCCAAGGAGAATAATTTTGCCCTTGATTTTTTGCCCTTTTGTCCTTGACTCTTTTAACTCTTTTACCTCTCCTTACCAGTCAAGGTCAAAGTTGGAATCTCTCCTAGTATTAACGTGACTAAACACCCAGTTCAGGGGAGTCCAACATTCCTTCCAATGGACTGATGGCTCCTGCATCTCTATAGGCCCTGTTAGTGCTGATCTAGTTTTCTCTCCTGTGAGTTCCCACTGGGTTCCACATTGTATTGCAAATGTCAGTTTCTCCAACTCAGCCACGCCTGGGATGCAGTGCTTCTATCCTCTTTCTGCTCCAGTGTCACCCAAGGGAGGATGGAACCAGTGAGCATTTTTGTCCAACTAAGGACCGACGGACTGAATGAATGAACATAATGAACCTTTGAAACAATGCAAATACAAATCCTTAACAATACATGTCCATGCATGGGCCTTTTATGTGAATGACTTACATTTTGGTCTGCCTTTAAAATGATTGAAAAAGCTTCTTAATGGAAGTATACTAGAAAACACTGTACCTATTCAATAAAAAAGCAGAAATGAATAACCTAATATTTATTAAGAACCATGTCCTACGACTGGTTAGAATTGGTTTATACATATGTTATTTCACTTAATCTTTACATAATTCCATATATGAATGTATTTATTTTCATTTTGTGGATGTAGTTAAATAAGCTGTGTTACTTTCAGAAAACCTAACATTTGTAAGTAGGAAAAAAGACACAGAAACTCAGGAGAGAAAGGGCTCAAAAATCCAGTAGACTTAAATCTTAACACTCTCTTCACAGTTGATATGTCTAAAACACTGGGCAAGCATCTATGGTGCCCAGGATATTTCTGTGTGTTTGCACATCTGTGTGTATGGGTGTACCCACGTGTGTGAACCGCTGAGCTGAGAATGTCTGATCTTCGTTTTGTTGCAAGGATAAATGAGCTAATATACATAAAACGCAGAGCAAAATTCCAGGTAGCAATAGACTGGATGATGAATATTTTGCTTTCATAGCCCCAAAATGACCGAGTCTGAAGTCTTTTTCTTTTTTCACTGGACTACGCTTCCGTTAATTAGAACAAGCAAACCACTGCCGTATTTGGAATATCAGTCAATGGTTTTGTTCTCAGCGAGCTGCAAAGTGAGCAGAAGGACACCCTCCAGTTATTCCTGGGGGGATGTACTGCTCAGATGGTCCTTAAGGAATGACAGCGCTCCAAGGCAGATCAGGTAATTACCAGGAATATTCAATGCTGGGCCCGCCAGGGTAGATTCTGAACCACTGGATTGTGCTATGTGGGCCTCTGAAGGCATTGGATCCTGTTTGAATTGTTTTCATTTTGGTCTCTGCCTGTTGGGAATTGTTTTAGGTATTTGGAGTTCTCCAGGGCAGAGGATCCTGCAAGGAATTCTCTGAGCAATTCTGTGCATATAGGTCTTAGGGACGGACGGTGCCTTTATTTTTGGAGGTTAAGGGCCAAACCCTGAGATTGGATTATTCTCTTCTATTTCTTTAGCTCCCACAAAACACCAGCTGACTAACTCACTGAGGTATTACACACACACACACACAAAAGAAAGAAAGAATGCCTACTTAATATATACGACATGGAAATACTGCCTACATGTGAAAAAAGTTAAAATATGTGACAAAGTTATAATGTCTTCTTTTGTAAATTGGAGAAGATTCATCAGAACAATTTAGAGGGAAAGATCACGGAAGATAAAAACATGCCTGTGTCTACAATGGGCTGCCACGGCATTGTGCTCCGGATGCTCCTGAACCACCTGAAGCGCGTCCTGTGCTTCTTCAGGCACCAGACGCTTTGAGGGCCGATGGGGCCGCACTTTACAGTTCCTCTTAATGAAGTCAGTGTGAGCTCTCTGAATAAAACGCCTCAAAGGACGCGAAATGGAATGAGAATCAGGCTCACCAGAAATGATAAAAAACATACAGATTAAGTAAAAGGAATTTCACCTCCAAGCGCTGACAAGGATTGTCTCGGCTCCTTGGGGAGCTCAGCCCGGTGTGGGCAGCACTCATGGTAGAAGTTCCTGTCTGAAACTTGGCTTTTTAAAAGCTGCCATAACTTGTATCAAAGGGTCTTGTGCAAAGGAAAGTTGGCATTTTTTAAAAAAACTTTCAGAGTTATTAGGGAAGCCCTTTCAAATGAAATTCATTTTAGATCATGGAAAACAATGTTTTGCTTATGAAATAAAATTCATGCACTTCAGAGGAGCTAAAATATAATATTTTACTCAGTGAGTGCATAGGGAAGGTTTAGGAATCACATAGAGAGTAGTAAAACAGTTCAAAGCTATTTCTTAAAGATATCTTATTTCATTGTAGACAGGTTTCTCATTGCTCTTACTGAAGATTTGGCTCTGTTAGTTATGATTTCTTACCCTTAACTACAAATTCTCTGATTCATTTCTGTTATAACATTTTCTGTTTTATGAAAAGGTTTTTTTTCTCTTTTAAATCCAATCTTACCTGTGATTAGTCCTGCCCTACTTTCCTATGTCACCTTCAAAAAGTGATAAAGCCCGAGTTTCCTCCAAAAATAGACATTATTTGAGTCTCCTTGTTCCATAGCTGTGGTGTCATTAGGGACTTATGCGGCAGTGCAAATACTAGGAAGAAATATGTCATTCGGTTCTGAGGTCAGCCTAGTCTAGGGAGGAAACAGTGTGGTGGTGAAACACCCTACAAAATAATATCTCTGATTCAAGTCACAGAAAGCTCGCTGGAATTAAAATACACCACTAACATTTTTTTCCCTACTAACCAGGGCTGCATCTACCTGGCCTAGATTATCAGACCATGACAAATGGATACGAGTCCTCTGCAAAGTAAAATCATAGAGTCTTGGGAATAACATCATGCTTAAGAGTTTCCTGCTGCAACTCTTCTAATTCTTGAATTTGTCTTCAGTAGCTTCTCCCTGTGGTTCTCTAGTCTTGCCAGACACATTCCCTGGCAAAAAAACCGGTGCTCACCAGAAGGTGGGCTCTTTCAGGCCGTGGGCGCTGTCCCCTCCCCCACAACACACACGCCTGTTATTATCTCCTGACTGTAAATAGTGCCTAGGACTTGGTAAACCTCACTAAATCTTTGTTGAACAAACTAAAGAAGAATCATTCTGAACTACTTTAAACATAACTGCACAGTAAGGGTGGCACAAAAAACAACTACCTTCCTGGTTTTTACTCCTCCTCTCTCCATTCTTATTTCCTTTTCCTCTGCTTTTCCTTGTCCTCCTCCATTCTTCCTGTGGAAGGAATAGGAATTACCCACACTGGAAATGAGAACGTGACACTTAGCTCTTTGTACACAAAAAGTAACTTCTTACCTGTTCTTGTTAATGTGTTTAAAAGGAGGCCTAATTTAGTATAATTAAGGGTTTCGTAGGTGATCATTGTACTTAAGTTTTACGTGTCTCAGTTTTTCCATCTGTAAAATGAAGATGATAATTGCATCTACCTGAGATAATTATTGGATGACTCAATGTCATGTTATATACCAAGTACTGTACAACGGTGTCTGGAATGTAATAGACAACATGAAAAAAATGATGCCCTGTGAAACATCCGATTCTGGTTACCCCTTGCTGCATAACATCACCACATCATCGTCTTTCATTTTTCTGCGCCTTGACTAAGCTCAGATGTGTGGTTCTCAGTAGGGTTTCTCATATATACGACCCAGAGACATGTAAATACTCGCCTGAGTTGGATGTCTAAGAAGGCACACACATGGCTGGCAGTTGAAGTTGGCTGTTGACTAGGAGCTCAGCTGAGACCTGCAGCTAGAGTGGTTAACCTACACATATCCTCTCCATGTGGTATGAGTTTCTCAGAGTGTGGTGGTGGTTGAGTTACAAGAGGGAGCATCCCAATGGCGAGTATCATAGAAGACCCAGCTAAAAGCAACACGCCTTAGTATGTCCTAGCTTCAAAAGTTATATGACTCAACTTCCACCATACCCTATTGGTCCAAGCAGTCACAGGGCTTGCCAAGATTCAGTGCGGGTGCATAAATAGATTCTACCTCTGGAATGCAAGTTGCAAGGTCACATTGCTGAATAACATGTGGGAGAGGAGAAGTATTTGTGTCCAACTTTGGAAAGTTTCATCAGCGATATTGACTATCAAATTTTTCCTTTATGTTTGAGATTAAATTCATTTTTAAATTACTTTTCTTCTGAAACACTTGAGGCTATATAGAAAAGTTTAAACCTCAAACCCTCTTTTTCTATTGTAGGCTTTCAAGAGTCTGAAGATTGTTAATATAGTTAGTGCCCTTCCTTCCTTCCTTCCTTCCTTCCTTCCTTCCTTCCTCCCTTCCTTCCTTCCACCTGTGATGAGTGCTGAAAGGTGTAAGTGATACTAAGGAAGAGATATGCTATTTGATAGGCATTTGGTTGTTGTTGCTGAGATTTTTTTGGTGGCATTTCATTTTTTGGAAAAGAAATCTGTGAAAACAAAGTAATGAGAGTGATAAAGCACTGAACCTAAAAATACTTTAATTGGCTAACAAGTTACAGAAATACTAATTATATTTTTACCTCTTTAACTCAGTATTAGTGCATTATTTGCTTAATTAATTAATTTCTATATCAGGAATCAAAATTGGCCATATGTTAGCTATACAATTGGGAAAAATATTGGAAAGTATCTGTTGTTCTGAGAAGTGCACAATAAACCACTGACCCGTGATAGTGTACTAGATAAACCATGCTGTTGTGCCCAAAGTATTAGCAACCAAGTATAAGTACCCAGCTTGGGTAGCCATACCTCTTTTTAGTCCCTTTTTCCTCTTGTACAGTTTAGGACACGTAAAATTTCTTGACACATACCTAGGCTGTTTCTTCTGCCTGGAATACATTTCCTCCTTTTTTTAGTTAGTTTCTAGTCATTCTGCAAATCTCATTTAAGGCTTTATATCCTCTAGGAAGATTTCTCTGATTCAAAAATATCAGCTGCTTTTTCCATGTGCTTCCACGGGGCCTGTCTTTCCTCTCCCATAACTTCCAGTTGCTTGTTTACTTGTCGATCCCGCGCTAAATTCCATGAGGATGAAGATAATATAATTCAACTTTGTGTCCTCAGAGCTTTGCCTGGTACACAGTGCACACTTAAAACTTGTTGAATAGTCGACAGAAGTAGCTTAATTATCTTTTTATAATTCTTACATTTGCCTTAAACATAGTCTTTAATGAATTGAGAGAAGCAAGTCTGCATTGTTAACTTCACTTGTATGATTTTAACTTTGTCATCATGAAAGAAATAATCCTATCTTTTGAAGTTTTTCTCTTTTTAAATATTCAATACAGACTCTTGTCTAATTCTCCCGTTTCTTATTTGACATTTTTTATGTGCCAGAGAGCTATCAGCCTTCTCATTTGCCAATCTTTGTTTGCCAAGCGTGAATGTTCAAAGCCAGACTAATTTCTGCGTAACATATAGTACATTTTCCCAGTAAAAGATCAAAGAAAAACACTATGCTTGACATAATTTACTTTTGACAAATATGCATAGCCTGCTTTAATATGTGAAAACATTTTTCATTATGTTCCTGGGGGGGAAATTGTGTCTCACTGAGTATATATCTCCATTTTAACAAAACATTACTCCTTCCAATTTTGTTTTGTTTTATTTTCTTACCTAGTATCTTAAAAGAATACATATTCTTAAGTATAAATGTTCCAGAGATGAATTTCATAGAACATGATATTGGTGATTTTAAAACCTCTCACATGTTGAAGCTGTTTAACCTAATCTTAAATTCATTCTTGGTTTTCTTTTGCAAGATTTCTGTAAGATTTGCATAACATTAACTAACAGTCAAATCAATATTCTAAAATTCCATTATCCTTTATTCAACCCTCCATTAGGTAATTGAGCTGCATTTTCCTGTGTTAACCTCATATTTTCCAATTCATTTATGAAATTATTTTTATTTTACATTTGTGCTTTATTTTCTTATGACATCTCTGACATTATTCTTTTATTTATATTATTTTTGACATCTTGAATAATTGTGATTCCTTTCAATTATTCAGTTCTTAGAAAAATTTGAAATGAACACTCATGAGCCCGCTTGCTTTTTTCTCCTCTTAATATCTTTAGGGAATGATAATGATACAAAGCTTCTGGGTCTTAGCACTTTTTTTCTAACAAACAGCACAGGACACCTCTGGGTTGCCTAAGCAATTTTTGTACATCATTTTTAACTCTTCTCTTTCATTAACTCTTCATTTGAAAGAAATCTGAAAATATTCTCTATTCTATTACCTCAATATCTTTTGGGCTTTCCTTAGTTCTCATTTAACTTAGTGAGAAAACCTCCTAACCATTCTTTTCTCCCCATCCCGTCCTATGTCCATCCAAGTGATCTTTCCAAAGGAATGATTATCATATTAGTTCTGTACATGAAATCACACAATTATTTCTATCTCCCTTGAGGGCAATTAAAGTTCATTAACATGGTCAGCCTCCAGCCCTAGTGATTTTTTTTTCATGTGTTCAAACAAATCTTGTTCTCTTACCTTCTTGCTCTGGCCTTTTGTCTATAATGGTTCCTTTGGCTGGAAAACCCTCTTCCTGAAGTCCAGCCTCTTCCCTGCCTGCCTTCCTGTTTCTTCCCAAGTCTCACAGACCCTTCAGGTCTCAATCTGAGAAAGCCTTGGAAGCCCAGCCTTCATCATCTTCTCCAAGGAAGAGGCTTCATTCCCAGCCCACGTTTTCCTGGGAAGTCCTCCGCTTCCTTTCTCCTCACACTTACCCAACTGAACTTCAGTGGCTGCTTGGCTTGCTCTCCATGTTATTAAAAATTCTGTGAGGTTCGACTGTCTATATGTTTTTCCTACCTGTCCCTTATTCAGAGGACATAATTGTGTCTATAAAGTAAATTGATTCTTACAGTTATTTTATGCACAGTTTTAATAGTTTTCTATTTTTCACTTGGGAACATTTCTCAGAGAGAAATAATTCCTTTAGGAAGGTACAATGCTGGGACTTCTTTTCTGTCAGTGTTACGAGCTTCTAAAATAATTAATTTGAAGTCTATATTTCTTGATATTTCTCACACCTCTTTTGGTATTTCAAACTCCACACTCTTCTGATAACTACCTTTCAAATTGTCTTTCTTGAGAAAAATGAGTCAATGTTTGATTTTTATGTGCACTGACAGTGACCTCAAATTGTTACCTTATTATGCACAACTCACAGTGCCTTAGATTTATATAATTGGAAAAACCTGATTGTGTGATTTCTAATTATGTTAATGTGACACTGTAGGGCCAAGGGGAGGTATAAAGAGGTTTCAAAATTACTTGCTATTTGTGTTAATTAATAATTGGTTTAATTCCTCCTAGTATTGGTGCAATATTCCTTTAATTGCACTAAAATCCATCAATTATGCAGTGAAAATAAGGTGAAAAGCTATGCTATTTCACAGAGAAAGGCTTGCACAAAAAACTTTAGAAAATTAATAATTTAATAGAGAATATTTTATATGATGGGCAGTTGAGATTAAAAAATTGTCATCTCAAGTTCAAATTTTTCTTGACTTGAAACTACCCATGCGTGGGAGTAGAGAAATAAGCTTAAATTACATCGGATCAAATATAATTTATGGTAGTTTTTTTTCCCACAGAATTGCATTTTATTAGTGAAATTTCACAATCCAAAAGAACATGAAATAAGACACTTTCCTTTTGCAAACTCACCATACCAGACTAAAGATGGAAATTCTCTGACAGAGGCATCTTTCTCTCCAAACTTCAGATCATTTGGGAAGATGAAATTGAATTCATTAACCCTAAATTCACTTACCTGTTGCAACTAATAACAGAATAAGAAATACTAAGATATTGGGTTTAATTATCTAGCCATCAGGTGACTTCTAAGGAGAGTTTGGCAGAGAACTCGCTTGCTTGTCTCCTCATCTCCTGAAATTACTTCCTTTGCCCAGCTAATGTGCTGCACACACACTGCCAGCTCTGGTCTTTTAGTGCTTACCAGCCTCTGCTTGCCCTACTCATCCTATTTGCATAGGGACATCTATTTGAATATCAGCAGATCCTCTCTCTTCTGCTCCCCAGGGAGAGACAACCATATTTCTGCTGTCTGGCCTTGCTCACTCACCCTCATGGCCAAGACGTGCCTGTTTTCTTGAACCTCTGTATATTTAGTACTTAGTATGATCATTGAATGTAATAGATGCCTAACTATTTTGAATGAGTATATAACTGAATGATGGAGGACCTGACTCAAGCTGCGTTGATCAAATTCTCTTTGACTTGAAGATTACAACTGAGAAACATGGAACTGGGAATTGATGACTGAATCACATTAATCATAGAGGTCAAGAGGGGAAAATCTACAAGGTGCTGATGCTGAGTTGCCCACACCTGATCGGGTTCTTATTCCACTGATGTATGGTTGCATAGCTCTGTTTAGATGGAGAGAAGTACCCCAGTATATCTCTGGTAATCTCCTGTGCAAGTACTTTTCTTGCAATTGCTAATTCATACCACTCAGTCATCACCTTGATCTTCTGAAAGTGTTCCTGTGAGTCTGCATGGGTAGGAATAGAATGCAGATATGCACATACATATGAGCATACATGTGTTCCTCTAATTACAGCAGACACAAATGAAATGTATCCACTGCAATGTGTATCTGCGAACGCACACTATTTATCCACCCGGAATTAGATTTATTACATTTTGTATGTGTTTCTCAGCATTGGGTATATGTATATCTGGATATGTAGCTTTGAGAGGGCTTATGTGTAAAATTAGTATGGGTTTTTTATAGATATATTTAGGAAAAAATGTGATTTTAGTGTAATTTACCATTTATGTTATGCTCTCGTATGGACTGAAGGCCACTGTGCCCACTTTTATTTATCTTATTTTATTATGGAGAACTTTTATTTACTTTGTGTTTGTGCATTGTTTTCATTAATTTAAAGACCAAGCTATTTTTAATGGGTGGTCTGACTAAAGAACAACAAAAGCAATAAAAAAACCGAGATTTTTTAAAAGCTACTTATTCAGTGCTTTCTCCTCTTTCTCCTCCTCCATTAGCCACATTTGTTCCGGTTCATTGGTCAAACTCTGCATCATACGTGCAAAATGTTTCTATTTAAAACTTCTTCCACTTGAGAGTTGCAAGTATTAATCTCTGATTTTGAGGTTTTCATTTCCTTTCTATTATATTCCTTCATATTAAACCAATGTAGCCACTTTGACTAATGCCATTTTGATTAATCTTTCTTTAATATTATAAACCTTTTTTTAAAACAGAGAGTTCCCAGTTTGCTGATTATCAGATGATACTTGGATGTTTAATTTCTGTTTATTTTTCATAAGCTGGAAATAATAAAGATAAACAGATTAGTCTAAATTTGTATTTCCTTCTAAAACAAACTTAAAATGTTTCTGTATAACTACGAATATATTATTGTGAATAAGAATGAGTACCTTCTCCTGCTGTGATGGAATGGTTTTAGATGGACAAATGAGAAACTCAAGACTTGCTCAGGGTCTGTGTTTTTCAGGATGTCTCCCATGCCAGGCTTGGTGATTATCTTTGAAAGGAGAGAAACTCAAAGGGTCTAGGTCCCATATGGCCTGAAATTCTAATCCTATTGTTGCATTTTACTTCATATGAGGGCTGAAATGACTACATGAGAATAGTTCCAGATCTGGTGCTAGAATTTTCCCATATTTGGTCTCAGGAATTCTGTAAGATACTTGTTTTTCTGAAAACCTCAAAATATTCTGGAGACGATTTTCGGTAGGGCAGGGCCCAGGCCGCCAGAACTGTCTATGCTTTGTTGTTGTCCTGGGTAGTAGGGCATTGTGGTAATGTGGTAGGTACTTCTAATGCTGGCAGTTTCTTTATTGGAGACTTTTCTAATCTCCTCATCTTTAATTGGGTCCATTAATTAATAAAGGGACTTGAAGTATGGTGAGACAACACTGAGTCAAATTGTCAAATTAGATCCAGGGGCGATCACAAGACAAGGCAAATGCTTCTGGGTTCAGGGAAGTCTACTTTTACTAACAGCTCCAAAATGTCCTTTTCAGCATTGTCAAAGCCATTCACCCCCCTAAATCCATACATTCCAGGTTTTCGGTAATAACTAACTTAGAGAAAACAAGTGTACGCTTTCCAATGGTTTCATAGATACATACTTTCCATCATATTTTTGCTAGTATGTGTACCAAGAGCTCCTGTTAAGTGGCATTAGACTGGAGTGATTCTTGTTAGTTTTATTGTTTCAGGAAACCTTGTGTTTCTTAATTTCAGTTGGTTTATCATAGTTGTCTATTTTGTTTTGTTGTCTCTTAGGGAGTTCTGACATGGGCCAGGAATTCAGTGTCTTCAAGGTTAGCCTGGCAGTATGCATGGAGTGAGAATATGTTTTGAATGACTTAGGAGTGAATTGTGGTGGCTGGTGATATAGTTGTGATCTGTCATTGTGTATAATTTCCTGTGCCATCATAAAGTAAGGCAAACTTTATTATATAATAGAGATGACTATACCAGAAATATGTAAAAAAAAAAATTTAGTTTACACTAAAAAATTCTGCTTGAAGTTTATAAAAGTATTTTTAAGGAAATGGTTTCCCTAAAGAAATGGGCCTCTGCTGAGACACCAGAGAATAAAGGAAATAAATTGAGAAAAATGCCACAAGCTTATTTTTATTGAACATATTCCCACAGGTTTAAATATAATTTTTAATTACAGTACATTGCCAAAAATACACTTTTCTATTTATTTAAAAATATTAGATAAGATTTTGACTCATTTACCTAATAGCTGTAGTGACACTTTCTGTGAAGAGTTTAGAAAAATTTAATCTATGATCTGCTCTTGACATGATTAATTGGCTATTTCCTAAATAAGTAATAATGAAAACTAAAAGGGCAGGTTAATAGAGCTGGTACTCTCAAAACAAGTATATTAGTATTTAATTTACAAAATTGGTAAATTGTACAAAATCCATTCAGAATATCCACTACTATTTTGTCGTATTTAATGATGTTGATTTTAGAAAAAGATGATCACATAAATACTAAGATACATTACTGAGCATATTTAAAGTATATAATTACTATATTTTTCTTAATAGTTTATTTTATTGTAATTTTTCCATCATCATTTATCCCACTATACCCTCTTCCACCTCTACAAACCCCTCCTCTCCACAATGACCACGCTGTTGGCTGTATTCATGAGTTCTTTTCCTTTTTTGCTTGAATTGCTGTATTTATCCAAATAATTTAGTAAAGTTAATATTTTTGCTTGATAAACTGCAAAAAAATCAACTTCTATGTTGAAATTTACTGCATGGGGTCTAAAATTTTCTGAGGGGCAAACATTTTTTCTTTAACCTCAAAATTCTTTAGTTTCTAGTGTTTATAATAAAGTTTAGTAATAAGATTCTATATAACTATGGCTGATGTAGCTCAGTAGATTGAGCACGGGCCTCAGAACCAAAGGATTGCTGGTTTGATTCCCAGTCAGGGCACATGCCTGGGTTGCTGGCCAGGTCCCCAGTAGGGGGTGCGAGAGAGGCAACCACACATTGATGTTGCTCTCCCTCTCTTTCTTCTTCCCTTCCTCTCTCTCTAAAAATAAACAAATAAAATCTTAAAAAAAATTCTATATAAATCTGGAATTTTACAATATCCTATTAAGTTTCAAAAAGTTGGATTTTGACAGTTATAATATGAAAGATATACATATCTTTTATATTTCCCCTCAGTTCTTTTATAAAAGATATACATATATCTTTTATCTTTCCCCTTAGTTCAATTCCTCCTTTTTTCCTTAGAAATGAAAACGACATGCAGATAGCTCCAGCAGGATGTTTCTCCATATCAGCTGCCTTCTGGGCAGGTTTAGCCAGTGAGAAGTACCAGCTACCAACTGGAGGGCCATGGATGGGGGAAGCTAGATTATTTCTCCCTTTTGCTCTGTGCTTCAGGCATCTTCTCCAGATACTGTTCTATCTCCTCATGGATCCAACTCAAGTTCACTTTGGCCTTAGTATCATGGAAATCCAGGGCCCTGGGCCCAAATGATATCACCTGTTCCTTCCTATTGTCTCTCTGGTTTATGGGCAGAAGCGGTTTTGTACTTTGCTAGTCTTGGTGTTGCTTCCTCTCCCTATGTGATCATTCAACTCTTCCTTCATATTTATAACCAATTCCTTGTGTTAAGCTTTATTAGTTTCATGTACTTAGTGGTTTCAGTTTCCTGGTTGGACCTTGGCCAATACATTGTTTATAATACATTTAAGTAATGCTAATGATTAACCCAAAGTCATTATTATAAATTAGAAGATTCCTGTTAAATCAGCACTTGGGAAGTCTGCATACATTTACTTTAGATTAGATTATACAACACCAAGAAGACAATTGGGTAATTCATCACGATTCTTTTCTTTTGTAACAGGTCATTTATTTCTCTGTTGCTCGAGTGCATTGAAACTATTCCTATGCCGAGAACTGCAGTGCGGGTGACGGTGGTACGGGAGTTTCCGGGTTTCTGTGCAACACGTCTGTGCCCGTGTGTCTACAGTCACGCTCAGGGAGCATTTGTTGAGACTGCTTCCATGCTATCACAGCTTACATTTGTGTATGTTTGTTTTCTCTATCTCCGCTCTGGTAAATCCATGGAAAACAGATGAAAGCCAAATCTTTCATTATTCCTAAATCCCTGATTATGACATGTTTCTCCTAAAATGTGTCCCAGCAGAGTGACAGAGCATCTGTAACTGTGCGCAGGTTGTGCCATCGCCCCCTCAGTAGCATTTGGTCCATATGGAGCTTAATTCTGTAAACTACCTATAACTAAGTACAAAATTCAAACAGAAAATAGCAATTTATCACAAGTGTCCAGCTGGTTTCTTCCCCTAAGTGGTTATTTCATAATCTGAAATCCAGCCCATTCACTGCCCACTTACATTTTGAATTATATAATCAATAATAAATAGCAGGGACATTCCCTTGAGAGATTAGCCAAGCATTCCAACTGGGAAGAACAAATGAAGGGCAATGCCATAGAAGTATGTGCTTGGATTTTAATGTGGGAAATAAAATATGGAAAAATGGAAGGGCTCATTTCATCAAGCTCATCAATAATGCAACATAAGATTAAATTTAAAATCTCCCCTAAATCCAGAAATGCTTTTTAAAAGAAAATGTTTGGAGAAGTATGTTTTCAATTAGTATAATCTTAGAAATGATTTTTGTGTATTTTAATGAGTTATTGATCTTTCTTTAAGAAATTGGAACAGGTCAGTTCAAAATTCACATTTTGAGCCCTCTTCAAATTTCAGTCTTGAAATCTGCCTTAGTCTGTTGATATTCTACCCTCTGAGAAAGTGCATAGTTACTTCCAAATGTATATTTAGCAGACCTGTGCTATCTGGATTATTTGAACACAAGATAATGAGTTTCTTATCTGGCTTAAGTTTGTGTGTGCGTGTGTATATAGCTATATACACATTCAAGTTTGAGAGTGTGCATGTGTGCAAACATATACTTTTATTTACAAGTATGCATGTACATTTATGTGCATGTGTTTTATAAAAAGTGGGGCAAAAGAAGGTTTATAATTGTTCATATGAAAAATAATACAATAGTTAATCAATAACAATACAAGAATAAATTCTGTGTTTCATGTACTCACAACTGTGAACCTGCTTCAGTATATTACATATAAAGATTTAAAACATATATATGTGTAAATATGCACATACATACATACACACATATTTAAAATTTAGCATAAAATATTTAATGGCAGGGTATTATCTTTCTCTCATGTTCTTGCATCCATGTTTTATTTTTCTCCATACGTGTGTTACTAGGAAAATGAAATAAACAATCTATTGTCAGAGAAATGTTTTCTATGGTTCTACTTTTTATAAGGATGCATATAATAAAAATAGAGTAAAACCTTATTGCTTTCAAGAGTTTGCAAAATAGTTAATGTGTGTATATAAAAAAACAAGACGATGGGGGAAGTCATAGCCAATAAATTCCAATGCTATTTCACTCAATTCCCATGATCACCCTAGGAAGTAGTTATTACTAAGTTCACTTTAGTCAAAGCAAACCCATTCAGAAGTTAACCGAAATTACACAGCTAGTATATATCTTATCAGAAATTTAAACTCGATATGACCAATTCTTGTCATTGTATAATGCTGACTTCCATAATAAAAACTGATACAATGAAATTAAATATACTGGAAGGCAGCCTGCAGTTAAAGATGATTAAATAAAATAGAAAATAAATGCATCTCATCAGGAATGATTTGTAAGATTTTCACAAATGAGGATACATTAGGCTATGTTTTAAAAATTAGGTTAAGTTGTGAAGAAGTCTTAACGTGCGAAACTTGGAAAGTGGGAAGGCGCAAGATATACAAGAAGTGAAGGAAAACTGAACTAGAATCCATGCTCTAAGAGAGTCAGAGTTTGGAGATATTGTTGTAAGTGTTGGTTGCGACCAAATCCAGAGGAACTTGAATCCCAGTTCATGAAGTTTGAATGATTACTTGGCGCACAGAATACACTCAAATGTTTCTTGGTTGAATTAATTTATCTTTAGGCAATAGGGAGTGTTGATGGGGTTTATTGCAGAAGCAAGGCATTATGACAATACTGTTTCTTAATGGTTCTTTTGATGGCATTTCAGCATGGGCAATACTGTAAGTTGAGGGACTTCTAAGTACAAGATACTAGAATTTAAAAGGACAGCGGGATAGCCCGGGCCAGGTGGTTCAGTTGGTGGAATGTTGTCCTGTACACCAAAGGATAAATGGGAATCCATGCCTCTCACTGGGGGAAATGTAGCCCTAATGTTTCATGTCTAAAAGAGAAAACTCCAGTGGAACGTGGGACGGCAAGCAGGCCCCACGTGTGTGACAGCGGGATTTCCTGTGGGGAATCAGGATAGCCTATTTCTTAGAATTAAAGCTTGTTCCTGTTAAAATCTCTCTCCCCCCATGGATCAAAAGCACTTATGCTGATGCATGCCTAGCTTCCTTAGACTCCTGCTGCTAATCCTTTCCAGGTCAGCCCCAAACCTGTTGTCTTTCCATTTGCATATCTCTCCTTTGATGTACCTTCCGGGCTGTCTACCCCCTAAAGTGAATCTACATTCTAGGCATAATTAATGAGTACCATTCTGATGTAATGTACCCAGGAAAAACAATAAAAGCCTGTCAGGGCTATGCTCAGGGCCTCTCTCTGTGATCAGAGGGGGGTTGCGTAGTCTCGGTTCTTCTAGTCATTTATAAACTCCGTGTGAATTCATAAACATGCCAGCCACAGCATACGGATTTCTTGCGGGACGAGATCTGCTACAAAAGGGTGCAGGTTCAATCCCCAGTCGGGGCGCATGCCTAGATTGTGAGTTTGATCCAGGTCAGGGCACGTGTGGGAGTCAACAGATCAATGTTTCTGACGCGCTCTCTCTCTCTGTCTCTCCCTCCTCCCTTTCCCCTCTCTCTAAAAGTCAACAAACATATCCTTGAATGAGGATTAAAAAAAGCAGCTGGATGATGGGCATGTTTAGAAGTCTTATCAGGAAGCCAAATGTTCTGAGTCTATGAAATGGAATGATTTGTTGAATACTCTTCAAAAGCATGTATGGAACATCTACTACACGCCATGTAAAGAGAAAGGGACAGAGTTATAGAATGCGTGCGAAGGGTACAGGAGCAGGCGAGTGGGAATGATTAACTATGAGATTAAGAGTTAGCTAAGACATAAGGGACAACTTATTTTAATGGACTGAACGTTTAATAAACATTGAACTTGTTCATAAGATCCATATTACCTTGTAGGAAACATCTGCTTTCTAAAGAATATACATTTTTCTAGTAATAAGATGAAAATACTGTTAAGCAATGTTATTTATTTCCAGATACTGCAAAAATGCAGTTTGTTAGCCACTTCTAATTTTTTTTGAGAATTCGTTTTTTGAAAATTATCTTATTGTTATTCAAGTACTGTACAGTTGTCTGCATTTACCACCCCCTACTGTCCCCCAACCCCAGCCATCCCCACCCCCCTCCCCTGCTTCCACCCGCCTTGGTTTTGTCCATGTGTCCTTTACAGTTGTTCTTGAAAACCCTTCCGCACTTCCCCTGCATTATCCCCTCCCACCTCCCTTCTGGTTACTGTCAGATTGTTCTTAATTTCAATGTCTCTGGTTATATTTTGCTTGCTTGCTTTTTTGTTTTGTTGATTAGGTTCCACTTGAAGATGAGATCATATGATATTTGTTTTATCTTCAATTTCTGTAACAGGATCTATAAAAATTCTAACCTATTTAAGGATATATTTTATATATTTATATATTGATATTTATATAAATTATATAAACATGCATGATTTGGCAAAAGTTATGTTAAATAGTTTTATTTTTAAAATATTCAAAAATATATTAGTATATCTAATTCAAAATTTTGAGCCATGATGCCTTGGAATGTATACACTATATAAACACTATTTTTAAATATAAAAATATAGATACATTATATAGAATATAGAATAGACAATAAAATAACATATATTATTGATTATGTAGATATTATTTCATAATCAACAAAAGAAAAAAGCAAACAAAAGCAAACAAAAAGAAACAAGTTCCACAAAATATGACTGTGATTCTTTGAATTCATTTGTAACCTCTTACCACTTTCTAGAAAAATAAGCTCTAATACTAAAATATCACCATCATAATACTGTAAAAAACACATTTCAAATGTAGCAACATGGCACACTCCATTCAAATGTAACTGCTAAAAATGATTAAGAATATTTGTCCTTTCAGGAAATGGAAACAGCAAAACTTTTGTCTTTTACAGACCTGTTCCCTCTGCTCTCATGCGCCACTGGAGTGCTTTGTTGTGTGTCCTCACGGAACGACGTCCTCTAGCTCTCTCCCTAAATTCCTGGACTGAATTATGAATGTGACACGGTGATTTTCAGGTGCTTCTGGTTAGCAAATAAGAAATTTTACTTACGAACTTTTCAGCTTGCTGTTGAGAGACTTAGAATTCCCCCTACGGTTCTCCATTCTCACTCCATAATCCAAAGCTATTAACCAAGTCAATGGAAAGGTGTGGAAATAAAAAAAAAAAAATGTGACCTAGAAGTTTTTTTATGCTTTCTTTTAAAAGTGAAGTTTTCTCCCTTGTTCATTGTTTAAATGAATGATTAAATAAAACGAAAGTGCTGAAACACTTGAAGGGTTGATCAGGGAACTACTGAAGTGTCATATGACGGTGGCAGTCCTACCTAGCTGGGTAGTCCTGCCTACATTTGCTCTTTTAGGGTTACATTGTATTTCTTTAAATTTTATTGAAAGCACTTGAAGGCCATTTTTGCCTTATACAATCTAAAGAAAGAAATTTGTTATTAATGAATATAATACGGAGGTAGGTGTATGGTGCCCATGATTGTTCAATAAATAAGGTCATGAAACTTACTTATTTTATTTTTACTTATCAGGATATTTCTGAAAATATGATATAAAGCTATTATAGGAAGTGTTCATATAAAAAAATAAGCCTCTTCAAATTTTGGAAAAATCCTTATTTAAGGGTCCCATCAGAGATTGCATAGGAAGTATAAGAAGTAACACGGAAAAAATAAAATTTGAGTAGAACTCAGGAAGGCCAGCTGGAACAAAATAATCTTCCCCAAAAGATGCGATTTCTCTTTTAGAAAAGCTTTTCATTTTTGCATCTTAATGATGCTTTATCTTGAGAGTATCTAAGAAAGTTTTATTTCCATTACTAAGATAGCATAATAGTTTCGAACTCCAAGATTGCTTAAAAGTTAATAGTAAGACATGAGAGGTATGAGGAAGGGCGTGACCTTTTCCCCCATATAAGCTGGTGAATTTGATCCATGGATTACATCACCATCACAATTTTGAAAGATAAAATATAAAAGTTGAATTGTTTTATTCTTTAATCACACATTTAGTACTTATTAGGGTTTCTTATCTATTAAACATGTTAACTATTTAGTAAATGGCAGGCACAGTGCTACCTGTTAGGAAATCAAAATATTAGGAGGTGATCCTCAGACATTGTTTTGAAGAATATAATAAAAGTTCAAGATCCTATTTGATCAAACATGCTCTTAAATTAGATAAGATGGACTTTCAATGCAAGTAGCTTTAAAGAGTGAAGACAGACAAACCCTTGTATTCTAGTACAAAGGGCTACACAAATGTTGCTTAGCTAAATCATATGAACTTATCACCTATCATAACCTTTATGTTCTTGGTGAAGATGAATTTCCAAGCCCCGATGATTTGATTTTTCTAAAATTTATTGTTTTAGGTTAAATGTGGTATCTTAGCAACAGCACTAAAGGGATGCCCGTGTGCTTCTGAGGGCCTGTGGCTGCTTCTCAGACTAACATGTTGGTTTAGTTTCCACACATTTCTATTTGAACAGGAGACGATATTGGAGTCCCAAACATTGGCTATCAATCTGCTCCCCTAAAATATGTAGCAGTTCTAAATTTCTTGATGGCTTGCTTATAAATTCTTCTACTCACTTCACTTGATTAGTAGTTGCTCCTTTTATATAACTTATTTTTTAAAAAGCTTCTTAGAAAAGACAAGTGTATTGCAACTTAAGTACTTCTGTACTATAGTACTATGTATGCAGCATTTCCATTTCCAGATCTCTTGGAGGTTTAGTAGAAGGAAGAACCATGTTTTTTCAAGTGATTGAGCCTATTATATTTGTGTGATTTTTTTTTTTTTGCCTTTTATGTGGGTTTAAAAAAAAAAAAAACGTGCCTTCCTGTTTGCATAAAACTTGCCATCTAGAAGTGTAAGGTAAGTTGGAAGAAGGTGCTGGAAAGATTACTACTCTGAGACCTGAGGAAGCTCAGACATATTTTGCTTATAATTCTAAAAGTCTTCATCAATGTTTTAAAGTGGACACCATAATTGATTATTGCAAATGCCACGTATATAATTGAAAGCTGGTTATGAGATCATTTTAAAAAAGCTTTGGTTTAGGAGTAAGCCATTTTGGTACTGTAAAATAAATATACAATATTTCATAATCATTTCCAAATTAAGAGAAAGTTATATAAACTGTAATACAAAGAAAATGTGAATTCTCCAGGGAATTATCAAAGCCATACCTCAGGGTGACTAAAAGCCAGTGAAGTTATCTCTGGCAGGTAACTTTGTATGCCTTATAAGAAGGTGTCCAAAATTATTGAAAATAAGATAGATTTTTAAAAAAGTCTTATTAAGTTTACAATGCAACAGTTTTCTCATACTTGAAAAATCTTATCAAAGATGCAAAGAAAATTATTTGTCATATTTATTCTGGGACTTCAACATGAGATTATCATTTAAAAACCAGTGTAATTTACCATGTTAACAGAAGCAGGGAGAAAAATATCATATGATCATTATAAGAGACACAAAAAAGATATTTGATAAAATTCAACAATTTTTCATGAAAATTTTTTTTAGAAAACTTGTATAGAAGGATACTTCCTCAATTTGGTAAAAGCTCTCAGTAAAAACCTATAACCAAAATTCAATTTAATGGTTAAATAGTGAAAGCTGTCCTTTGAGACAAATGAGATAAGAATACCACCATTCCTACTTCTGTTCATCATTTTTCAGATCGTGACCAATGCAGTGAAGTTAAATAAATATATAGGAAAAGAATTAGAAGAGAAGAAAACACGTGTCATTATTTTGCAAAAACTAGTACATTTAATTAGCAAATTCAGTATAGTTCTCTATATAATATTAACATAAACAGCAAATTTATTTGCAATTACAAGCAAAACTTAGAAAATAAAAATTGTGTAATGATAAAATGTAGAATAGTTTTAAAATACATTGAATAACCAGGAATAAATCTAACACAAGATATGCAAACTCTCTACAAACAAAACTCCTAAGCATAAGAGAAATAAAAGAAGACTAAAGAAATGGAGGGAGGTTCCATATTCCTGGATTGTAAGATCTAATATTGTAATGATATCAAATGTACCCCAATTGATCTTTTAATATCGTGCCAATCAAAATTTTCATTTTTTTGGTGGAAATTGACAAGCTGAGTCTAAATCATACATAGAAAAACAGAAAAACTAAGAATATAAATAACAATCTTGAGAACACAGCTGGGAATCTTACATTGCCAAGTATCTAGACCGATATAGCTCTGGTAATTCAGGAATTATTCCAGACTTACTGGAGTAAGTGTAAGCAGAGCAACATGCAGTGCCCCGCTATCATCGCTTGAATTATGATGAAGTCCCCCTTCAGTGCATAGGGACAAGGTGTTCTTTTCAATAAACGGTTCTAGGTCATTAGATATCCGTGTGTGTGTTGGGGGGGGGGTGTTAATCTTGATCCCTACCTTAACTGATTAAGACAAAACAAACAAACAAACAGACCTCGTCTCAGTAGACAGCAGACCTAAACGTAAATGTAAAACCATGTATCTTCTAAAGGAGAATGTGTCTATGATTTGGGAGTTGAAAATATTTCTTAAGTTGGCTACCAGACCCCCTTGTTATAAAAGTGCAAGGCTTCTAGAGTAGACTTTATTAAAATTGATTCCACTCCTTAAAAGTCACAGTAAGAAGGAGAAAAGACAAACCACAGAGTGGAAGATGTTGGCAATGCATATATCTGAAAAAGGACTCATATCAACACTATGAAGGGAGCTTCTTTAAATCATTGAGACAAATACAGACATCTTAACTTAAAAATAATGAGCAAACGTATGGAAGAAGTGTTTCACAAAGAAAGTTATTCAAATGTCCAAAATGCATATACAAAGTTGCTCAACATCATTAGTCATCAGAGAATTTCAAATTGAAGCTTAAGTGAGGTAATATTAAAAAATGAAACAGAATGACTTAACTTAAAAATGAAAGTTAAAAGTTTAAGAAGGTGAAAATGAGAATTCTTGGTGAGGATGTTGAACTACTAGAACTCTTACATTCAGATGACGCTTATGTAAAATGAGCCAATCACTTTGGAAAACTATGGAAATACTTACTAAAGCTGAATGCACACAGATTCTACGACCTAGCAATTCTACCACAGGTGCGCCCCTCACAGAAATGAAAACCTGTGTGCACCAAATGACATGGTCAGGAACATACGTTCATAAAAGCAGCCTAAAATCTGAGATGACCAACAAAATGATGGTATATTCCCATAAAGCAATGCCATACAGTAATGCCAATGCACATTCTGCACTATTGCTATGCCCAGCATCATGGGTGGGTTCTACACAAACAGAATGTGGATCAAAAGAAGAGGCATAAATGGCTAGGCACATGATAGATCTATTTCCACATACAGGGCAAAGGCATGGCCTTAAAAGGCACCTACTGGTTACATTTTTGGTCGTGAAGTAGTAACTTGAGCAGGCAGGAAGACAGTTCCTGTGATGGTGGAACAGTTCGATTTATTCATCAGAGTGGTGATTACATGGGTGTGCTTACTTTGTGATCATTCATCAGTTTATATGTGCTGTGTTCACCTTATAATGTGTAGCAAAAACTGCAAAAGATAGTTTATTTTATTAAACAAGGAACACTATATCTGGCATTTCTAGAAAGAAGATGTCCCTGGATGGTTTTTCCTAGACTATATGAAAGAAAATATGTATTTCAAACCAGAAAATTAGTATCCCTGGCTAAACATTGGATTCATGGGGAGTGTTATGCTTATTACGTGTTCCTCATTCCCAGATACTAAAATAAAAATACAAATGGGTTAAGCAACCTGCTAGTCATCACAGTCAGAGGAATATGAAAAAAGGGAACAGAATAACTAAAATCCAATAAGCCTTTTTTCTTCGGTCAGAAGCTTATTTGGCAGGTTTCTTCCTCGTTTTAATTAGCATTGTACTAATTTTTTAAAGTTCTCATTTTAAATAAGACAATGGATACTGGATAACCCTCACAAAAAACGAGAGCAGTGATCTGCAGATCAGCTGGTAGGCATTCTGTAATTAATAAACGGATGATGCTTTTTGAACTGCTTCTGGTTTCGAACCTTCAGGAAATGGCTCTGTGGTATCACACTGCAGGGAGCCCAGCAGACAGGATCCTTCTCCTGGAACGTGCCATTGTGTGCAGTGTTCGCCGTTGTTCTGTGCTGTGCCCTCTATGTGGTTGTAATTATGATTGTTTACGATGATGATGATTTAATTGTTGATGTAGTGCCATAAGCATTTTGGTAGATGCTTTGTAATAATTAAAAATAGTATTATAATAGTCCCTGGAAAGTAAAGAAGTAGTCAGGGCTCCTTGGACTTCTTGTGGGAACTGGTTGCGCTAAGGATCAACATATTTCTCATGAGGCAGCAGGAGATGAGGTTACAAAGCTCCTCCCCCTCCTCCCCCACCCACGCCAGCACTGCCTTCATGACTAATACGGGTTACTTCTTTGGGCCTTTTTGGTTGTTTGGCTGTGTTTTTTGTTTTTTCTCACAGGGTCAGTTCTCCCCAGTCTCAATGGCATTATTTCTCCTTGGCAAACACACAAAACATACTACATATGCACGTTGTCAGGGTAACATTTATTTTATTTTATTTATTTATTTTATTTATTTATTTTTTTCAGGATTTTATTTATTCATTTTTAGAGAGAGGAGAAGGGAGGGAGAAAGAGCAACGTATGGTTGCTTCTCACATAGTCCTCATTGGGGACCTGGCCCACAACCCAGGCATGTACCCCGACTGGGAATCGAACCAGGACCCTCTAGTTCCCAGCCCGTGCTCAATCCACTGAGCTACACCAGACGGGCGGGTGACATTTATTTTAGATGGGCATTTTAGTTTTATGCAATGTCTGTTACTACTCATTACTATGAAAAAAATTAAATTTATTTATTAACTTAGTAGAGGGAAGAGGTTTGCAAATGTTTGAGCATTTCTGTGCTTTGTGGCTTATTATCTTTTATCATTATGTCATAATAGTCTTCATTGCTATAAAATTGATTTTCTTTCTTTGAAAGGTAGCAGTTCATTAGTGATTTTGTTCATGCATTTTTTTTTTTCAACAAGAATATAGTGGTTGTCCTAGGGGAAAGCATAGTAAATGATTATATTCTTCCAAACACCTTTCTCTGTTTTCTACTAATATGCAGTCATTATTTAATGATTTCAAAAACTTTATTTAACCATAGAGGTCAAGTAATTCTTATGTTCCTTTTGTTATTAAATTAACCACCAAGCATTGGATATCATAATATATAGATTAAAACTCTTATTAAGATTGGATTTTATAATGTCTTCAATAAAGACAAGCCTATCTAATATGTATTTATTGTGTTTATTTCTTATAAGAAGTAGAATATGAACTATTTCAACTGATCGATCTTCATAGACTTTTTAAAGATGTATGAAAGAGAATTTCATACTTTATGGAGATTATGTACATCAATCTCGACGCGAGAATCCTGTCACTCAGCGAACAAACATTCTGTTACTAGTCTTTTCACATCTGACAACTAAGAATACTTAATTCTATTGATGTTTACTTTGAACACAAAAAAGGTACCACAAAATGGAATTTGCCTCTGAGAACATGAAAATCATCAAAAAAGTTTTTATAGAAAGCATTAGCAATTAATACTCCTGCTATAGTTTTATCACTACTTTGTTGAAGGATTAAAGATGAGGGGCTACAGCACCAAGATGTGTTTCACAGAGAATATTTAATGTATGATGATTTAAATTTTATATTGATGAAATCATTTGAAAAGATGCTTTTTAAAAAGAATAACTTTCAAGGAAATATACAAACATTAATCTCTGAAATATAATTTCAACAGGCAAAAATGTATAAAAATGGATACATTTCATTGATTTCCTTGTACAGTGAGCATAGCCATTAAGTATGTGCTGGAATGATCGACTTAACTATGCTGTGGTGGGAAGAAAAAACATGGTGGTAAAAAGACTGGAGGTTTCTAGAAGAAATACTAGGAAAATAATATTTTTCTTTGTTTTCTCAATTGAGATCAACATTTTGAAAACTATGAATTTACTTTTCACTTCTGGATAGGGAGAAGGGCAAATCTTATGGAGATCACTGAATATCCTACCTTGTGCATTGTCCTATATATTCAGAGTTTTAGTTTAATGATGCGCATTTTAGCTGCATCTGATATTCTTTTATGGTACTCCAGGAATTCCTGGGCTATGGAAATGACCACTCCCTCACCCCAAGTAGAGTTCTCACTCCCCTTTTGTTGTGCTGCATCCATTTTACAGCACAATCACATTTTGTATGCATTGGCCTCCGTGTTTTTCTCTCCACCAGATAGTAATGTCAGCAAACATGCCTTCATAGGCCCGGGTCTTTCCCAGCATCTTGGCACGAGTGTGTGATCAATAACTTGTATATGACTTTGTGGATGAATTAATGCGTTAGTAACCCATACCTCATTGACCTAGAGACGTGTACATAACATTTTAGTGTCAACTTGGGGAGCTATTTGAGAAGACTACTCAAGTACTAAGTATAATCAATAACTTCTGGGTATTTGGGATGCAACTCAGAAAGCAACCCCTGTCAATGTAATAGGAAGTTACTGACAACATTTGCTCTACAGGAGTCATAAATTAATGAACCATCATATGTTTGGTTTGGAGAGTGTCACATTAGGAGTAACCATGCTTACAGCTGCAGAGGTTTATAATAAAGGCTTATTCTGCAGGAGGTCTGCAAAACTGAACAATGGCTGTCAGACATACAAGACTTCTCTAAAAATATTTGGCAGCATGAATATAGGGAAACGCTCAGCATGTTTTGGGTTGGTGTTGGTCATAAGGAATGACTATATAGTGATGCAAAAGAACCAGAAACCTTACATGAGAAGAGCGTCTTGATAAAATCCAGACAGTGGCACCTACTACAGCCGGGAGTTTTACTAAATCTGAAGGACTAAAGCGATGCCTTAATGTAAGACTTCCTGATACACATGTTTTCCACCAGAGCTCCAACTAATCATAACTTTCTTTTGGAACTTGATACATGACATGGGAGGTTTTTTCCCTCTATGATATTGAATATACAACTTCAACATTTCTCTTTTCTATACTGAGCCAGTATCTCTTTTAAAATCTTGCATGACAGTTACAGGAACAATTCATTAGAAGGTGGTTGGTAGGAGAGGAGTCGGAAATAACCACAGTGCTCTTTGGGAGTGGAGTTGGAGCATCTCACCATGGGGCGCGCATCAAGCCTGCTGCGCACACGCCCTTTATGGGTGTTTTGGGTGCATGGTGGTAATATTGGGCCTGACTGTGTGGGCCATTTGGACGCCTGCCTCTGCCTCACAGTATTGTTCATTTGGCACAAGCTGCCAAAGCTGGCAGATAGTTTCCAAGTTTGCATCTGGTCACGGACAGAGCTCTGTCTCCTTTCCTTTATATTTTTTCTCTTCATGACCTAATATCGTGCTCTGTCTAGCTTCTGCAACTTCAACCCTTTGCTGTCCGATACTAAAAATTAATGTCAGAATTGAAACCCATCCCTAAATCTCTACAGCATGCTTTAAATTCTCTCACAGTTTTCTTATAACAGATTATGCAGCGTACATATACAGAATGATGAAAACAGTGGTAAAGGGGAGAAATGACACAGTTCAGACGGATGAAACCCAGAGCGCTTCCAATTCCCTGCACTCATGTATTTCTTTTCATTCTCATTTTGGATACTTTCCCTACATTTCATTTCACTTTTGTACTTTGGCAAGCATACAAATTCAGCTGCAGACACTTTTTTCTTTGACCTTAACAAGAACGAATCCAAAATTTCTGTTCAAATGAAAGCAGAATTTCCAAATATAGAGGTTGGAGTCTGTTTTGGACACACAAAGGTCTAATGAAATGAATGAAGTGAGAATAAAAAAGTAGAGAAAGAGGAAAAGAGGATGGAAGGAAAAGCTTACAGAATTCATGAAACCAAATTTGAATGCATATGATAAAGTAATCACAGAGTGATGTTAACATGTTCATTATAAGTTAGGTGGCATTTCTTCTTATCTCTGTTATGGCTGCAGAGGTTGGGCTTATTCTAGTCATTGTGGCAAGAAACTTCATCCATCATTAAACCATCTGCATGTATTATTAAAACAGCATAACGACTTTTTCTCCAGGCAAACAGAATAAAACAAACTGCAACAACTTCATGCTGGGTCTATATTACACAGGATAAAATGAAATTTCTCGCTCTCCACTTACTTTGATCAATGTGCATAACTAAGTGAGAGAGCCAGAGCCGCACGTTCGCTCTGTGGCCTGCAGGAGCCTGCACGGTGTCATGTCCACCAGATCAGAGCAAAAAAGTTGGTTGTTTGGATTTGACCCAATTATATATTTTAGAAAGATTTAAACCTTTAGAATTGGTCATCTTTTCCTCAGTTTTCTATTTAAATCCCATTGCCACACACAATGATATGACAGAGGAAAATTGTATGTTTGGATGGAAGGTGTGTAAAGAAGTCAACACGATTAAAATGGGAAAGAATTAGGAAGAGCACTTTACAAACCTATTTTCTGCACCTCCAGTATCCGTTCATTCATAAAAAAATGAATGGCATTAGGTACCTTCTAGGCATTTTTGCAGATATTTATGGAAATTAAAGTCCTTTCTTTCAAGAAGCTTAAAATACAGAGAGATGGAGAGGGAGGAGAAGTAAGGATTGCTTACAATATAATGGGAAGAAATAACGTAGAAGTTATAAGGCGCTGTCAGATGAAATGGAGATAGATGGGATTTAGCGATAGTTTCCCATTAAAGTTAATAATTATAATAATTGTGAATACTCACTATGTATTAGGCATTGAATAAAGCTCTTTGGAAACATTTACTCATTTAATCACTAACAGAATTTTGAGAGAGGAACTGTCAATATTTTCATTTCACACATGGGTAAGCAGGTTTAGAGAGCGGTTTTCCCCCAAACTCCTAAAAAGAAAACATATTTGAATCTAGGTCTGTCTCATCCTACAACTGAAAAGTTTGAATTTCTAGGCTCTATAATGCTAAGGACTGAAGAGGACTGAGGCTAAATATTCCACTAGAAACTGCAATTCTAAGTGCATACTCTAGGGGGTGCACATTTGCACACCTAAAGAGATGGAGACAAGGAATACTGCTGCAAGCTATATTTACTAAAAAATAACAAAGGCTTGTAATAAACTACTTGTCTACTAATGAAGGAATGTTTTTAAAAAATCTTAGCATTTTTAAAAGATGTTGAAAAATGTTGTGGAGAAGAATCAGATCATCTGGATTCAAAGACCAGCTCTGCTGTAGCTAAACTTTTCTGTGACTATATTTGCTCATCTGAAAAATGGAGATGGAAATAAGAGTGCTTACTTTATTTGTGCAAATTAGAGGTAACAATACAATGAAAACATCAAAAATGTCTTGCCCGTAAGCGCTCAAGAAATGTCAGCTAGTATTTGTAATGGGACTTCTGCGTAGTTAAAAGTAAGAATTACATGTGCCTTAAATGGAAAAGTTCCCAAAGACATATTTCTGAGCATAAGCAAGCAAGTTTCAGACAGTTGACACAATGTGATAATATTTACAAATTGTATGTGTTCATAGTTAAATATCATATAGAAGCATATTTTTTACTTTTGTTTATTTATTTTTTTATTGTTGTTCAAGTTCAGTTGTCTCCATTTTCCTGCCAACACTTCCCCTGCCCCACCCACCCTCAACTCCCACTATTTTTGAAAAGACACCTGACAAAGGCTTTTCTCCACTAACTCTCAAAAAGGAACTTCAGGGCATCAACACGGCTATCATCACAATTTAAGTCTTTGCTAATTGTGTTTATTCCTATCTGTCAAGGGGAAAAAAGATGAGTTAGAAAGGAGGAAGGAATATCTGTAAAAGTTATGCTTCTCATTTGCTTTGACACAAACATGTGCATATATGAATATGTGCACGCCTTTCTAAAACTGGAGAAAGGCCAAGTTCTGTTGTTTCATTGAGACAAAAATACATTCGTTATAAATTTCAAATGTGCTTCTGCCAAATAGGGCTCTTTCCTATTTTCAAACAAATATTGGTGTCTTTTGCTAGCAGGATTCTTTAAAAGAGTAAAGAAATATAAATGTTTTCCTATCACTAAAATTGTGTGCCTCTTTGGGAGTTACTTAATTTTTAAAAATTACCTTAGGATTTCTTAGCATTAATTTCTGCAATGGATATTTTTGAGTAATGAGACTGCTTTTTGAAATCCCTTCATCTCAGAGGGTATAATTGCTGCCATCATTTGCTCTTTGCCCAAATGATCATTCTGTATTTCCCTTCTTGGCATTAGAGCTCGGCCACGTTCTGATTGCTTCTGCAGGAGTGCGTGGCCAGCCTAGTGCCAGGACTCTCAAGCATTCTTTCTCAGGCTGTGCCCATCACTTTGCTCATACCACTGGAGGAGTTTCAGCAGTTTGTGAAAAGCATAGATTTTTGAGAAGTGTGGGAAGTGACTAAGTTTCTGGAATGTCATGAGAAGTCAGATGTGGGGAAAATGAAGCTCTGGTATTATCTATACTTTTAGAGGTTCAAGTAAATGAACATCTGTATCTTGATGCCAAATCCATGACTTTTTTGGTAAAGAACAAAGTAGCCTCTTTTCAATTACCTTCAACCTATTTGTCAGACTTTTTAAATTATTTATTTTGGCAGAGAATTTGCACAAGCATGTATATACATTCACTGCCTGTATAGAACATATGTTCTATCTATCTATCATCTATGTATCTATCATCTATCTATCAAGAGTACCAATTATGGCATTTTTTTAAAGACCAAGAATGCACTCCTTTAAATTTTAAAGTTGACAATAAACTTTTAAAGGAGAGTCACTCAATTTTAAAGAGTATTTTCCAACTGGAAAGTATGCAGCCTCTCCACAAAGTTTAGGACCTTGCGTTAATTGAGTGTTACTGACTATTTGAGGTCCTAGGTAACAAAAGGAGAAAATATTATACTTAATTATTTTTAATATAATTAATAAGTGTGCACCAATTTTGCAGGTTACAAAGCTCTTTTACATTTATTTTTGTATTTTTATCTTTATGCACAAATTTATAAAATTGGCCAACTGCTTTTTATTTTATTAGAGAAAACTGATTATCTTTTCCAAAGGTAATTGAAGTTTTAAAATTACATTTGTCTTTTTTCCCAAGACTCTGGTATTTCCAATAAATGAAGAAAAGTTTTAAAATTAAATTACTGCTTATAGTGATAAGTTACTTCAAGTAGAAGCCTTTAGTTTTACATAAACCTGTAAATAGCACTGTCTTTGGACCAGAAGGTTTACCTTCATATTTTTTATCACTAGCTGTAGAATTTATAAGTAAGTACGAGTATAACAATATTATCTTCTATTTAGAAGTAACTCTTTTAATCATAGAATTTTTTCAATCATCTTATTGGACCATAGTTTAAAATAACATATTTCTTCTGATTTTTTTAAGTTTAATACAAGTTTATTTTTTTCTTATAAAATTTAAAAATTATAGAATGATATAATGTAAGAACAACTTAGAATCCTAGAATCCAAAATTTTAAAAGTGGTAATTTTTGGTTTACATATTTCCAGATTTATATTTGGATACAGTTTTAAAACACAAGTGCTATGCAATAGTGTTTTTATAACCCTTTAAAAAGATATAAATATAAGTATTTTTTAGGTCTTTGATGCATTTTGAAATATTACTTTAAAATTTCATGGTGTTTTCTTGTAGGCCTGTGTCAAAGTTATTTTACTAACTGTCTATTCTTTTTTATTTATATTACCCACTAATTTTGCTTATAGAGTAAGCTTTTAAACAATTTTTGTTCAATGCAAGAAATTTGTACTTTCTATGGGAATTAATGGCTTACGTTTTTATGTACATTTTTTGGGAGATATTTCATGGGCATATCATATGGGATATTGATTTATAAGAACTAATTTTATATTGAGGTTATTAGCACTACATGTGGTCTATCCAGATAGTATCCAGCCATCTAATATGAAAAAGAGACATTTATCGAATAAGATACAAGATACAAAATATTGTACATAGGACAATGGTGCCTCAGTCCCCTTCAAAGTAGGCCCTTGGGACCTCACACAGTTTTCCACAGTTTAGCCATCAGCTGCCCCATTATATTTTCCTGAATCTCATGGACAGTTTGAAATCTCTTCCCTTTTAAAGGTGATTTTAGTTTTGGGAAAAGGCAGGAGTCACAGAGCACTAAATCTGAGCTGGAGAGAGGCTGAGTCACCTGGGTGATTTGATGTTTCTCCAAAAATCTCTACACGAGACATGATGCATAAGCTGGCATATTGTCGTGATGAAGCTGCCAGTCACCAGTAGCCCATAGCTGTGTCCTTCTGAATCCTCTGGTTAGTTTCTGTGGAGGAATGTTTAAGCTTAACACAAAATTTGATGCCGATTCATTGTTCTACTTGCTCAGTCATTTTGAATGTGATGGCCATACGGTACACATGCTCACTCAACTCACTCACTACTGTTGCCACTGGCTAGTACAGTGAAGTTATCATTGTTCACGCATGCACATTCCAGTCCACTCTCCTCAGCTGCCAGGTTACATGGATGTCATGCAAACAATTCTCATCATATTAACAATGTAATATAACTTTTCCGGTTGGACTTTTTCTGGACAGACCTTGTATCTACTCCATATGTTACCAATATTCATCTTATTCGTATTTTATTATTTAATTGAATTTTTCTCTTTTAAGTTGATAAGTTTCAAAAAGTATTAAAATAAATTCTTTTTTTCTGATCTTTTTTAACATTTAGAAATATTTTTTCCATACTAATATGAGACAATTATTCCTTCATGCACTGCTGGTAGAGTTGTACTCACTCTGTTTAGCATTGCATTTGGTATAAATTATGAAGTATGTATTGATAGAGGAGAAAGGAGAATGTGAATTTCATAAGAAAGTAGCAAGTTGCATTAAGGCATAGAACCGATGAGGCTTGAGGGAATGCAGGAAATGTGATAGCTGCAATCCTCAAGAACTTGAAGAGATTTGACTGATGTCCTGAGTAGGTAAATAAATATTGGAGAATATGAAGAACTTGGAATCTGAGAAAAGGGAAATTACCTTTACTGGAGGGGAAAAAAAAACCAGTTTTAAATTAGAATGATCACATCATGTGACATCTCAGTGAAACAGAGGTGAAAAAACCTTCTGAAGGCAAGGGTTTGGATCTGAGGAAGAGTTCAAGTTGCACCAGACTTGCAGATTGGGAAGTCAAAGGCAAGTACCCTCACAGCGTGAAAGAAATTCCGAAACAATGAAGGAACTATGATAAGAAGCAGGAAAAAAACATAGTGTACAACAATAATACTTAATGTTATTTAATGTTGTAGTTGTTTTTATAGACCCAGTGGGGACTTCATGAAAGCTATGAATCCTCTCCTATGACAAATGTATGTTTGTACTGTTTTGCCAACAATTTTAGCAAGTGAGATGTTTCTTCTACACTGAGTTAAGGATCTTCACTCTAGGGGAGATACAGGACATCCTCCCCAAAACTGCTCACACTCTGAGGGAGCCTTATATCTAGATAGAAAAATGGAGTCTTCAGAAACACAATGATGCCACCTTTGTGACACGTAGGTTTTAAATTTAAAGAGTGAAGTGAACATACATGGAAAGGCTTAGAGCCATGTTCACTCGATTCGTTATTACTTTGTTCAGTTATTACTTTGTTCTTTCTTCTACTGCTCACACTACCCTTTGGGTGGGCCCCTTCTCTCTTCGTTTGTTTCTGTCTTTCTAATGGCTGTGAGTATGCTGTCTAATTGGCAAATATCTTCACCATAGAAAGCTAAGGACGAACTAGGTAGAATCGTATAAAAATGAGAAAGAGAATATTTGTCTCAGGGTGGTTTCTGCTCAAGATCTTAAGCTAACAGTCCCAAAATGAGTTGTTCGGTTCCGTACATGATCCCGCCCACATTCCTAGACACGAGCAGGCACACCCCAACAAACCAGAGGAGTAAACTGGACTCATATACACTCACTCCAAGTTTATCAAAGATTGCATCGAGAACCAGTAAAGAACGTGACTGATAATGGAAATTCCATTCGTAATTAATCTCTTATCTTTGTAAAGGACTCAAAGGGAATGAACTCAACATATGGTTTATAGAAAATGTTTCTCTTTTGTCTAAGGTTGTGTCTATCCAACTGAAAAAGAGTAGACTACATTATATTCTGCTATACTGATACTAATAAAGGGTGGGGCAAAAGTAGGTTTATAGTTTGTATGAAAAATAATATAATAATTAATAAATAATAACACAAGAATGAACTCTGTTTTGCATACTTACAACTGTAAACCTACTTTTGCCTCACCTTGTATTAATCTCATTGTGGGTTTCTTTATGACAGATTTGATCATATCTTGGGTGATGGGCCATTCTTATAAAATAATAACAGGCAAGTGGAATCAATTGTGCTGGATTGACAAGGTTTATTGTCTTCTCTGAAATCATTTAAAAAGACAGACATGTGAATTTCACTCAGGAGAAAACTGACTTTGGTTACAAAAGTCCTTATGCCTTGTGAGTCTCCCTCCAGAGTCATTAGGAACATATTGTATCTATAATGTGTGCAAGGTATTATATTTATTGTAGAAACTCAGATGAAAATGAAAAGATTTGAAATAATAAAAGAAAAAGAAAACAAACATATGAAACGATAATCTGAAATAAGTTATAACAGACACAATTTTGAATATTTAGGCATCCCTCATCTCTAGACATTTAGTGCTGAATTGTGTGGACATTGCACTCCACCAGAAATTAAAATGGCCTGATGAGAGTCCATGAATGGTAGAGATGCGGGCAAAGTCACGCATCTCAGGCCTTTATGCACAGATGAATATGACAAAAAAAAAGAGCTGGTACAGAGCAACGGAAGGAAAGGCTGATGCTTGCTATGCATCTACAGGAGTGATTATCTGCCTTGATATAATACCATATTGTTACAAAACAGACCGGGGGGGCACGAGCTATATGAAAGACCCCCCTTTTATCCTCTGGGGGTCCCTCTCCCTTACCAGGTTCACTTTGCCCGCTGCCAGAGGAAAGATGTAAAAGGAAAGGAATTATTATTTATTTGGAAGTTGTACAGACTAAAGTTCTTTAGAATGTGCATAAACACACACAGTCCTTCCCTCTCCCTCTGCCCCATCTGGGGTACCGTATCTCACGCAGGCTCCCAGCACCATCCACATGGCAAAAAGGGAGCACTTCCAAAGCCACAGAGGTCCGGACTCTCACCCAAGCCGCGTGGTCCCCACTCGCCAAAACCGCGTGGCCCCAACAAGACGCCCAAGCTGTGTGGTCCCAAAAAGAGATGCCAAAGGGCTGCCCTGCCTGGATTTAAATCCCAGGGCCAATCTTTCTCTGCAGCCTCATTTCCGGCTCCGCCCACAATTGACCACAGCTGCCAGCACTCAGGACAGGTGTGGCCCTTTGGTGTGGAGCTAATTATCTCCAAGCTCTTCTGGACCCCATTACAAATCCCTCCTTGGGGCCCCCCCTCTTGGCTGCACCTTGTTACAATACGAAGAATGACTAATTTTAACCATAGCAATCTAGTGTTTTAATTATGCTTAATATATAACTGAGAGTATATATTCTTTAAAAAATCTGTTGTAATCTCCCTCACCCTCCTGCGGACCACTTCATCTAGGATTCTCAACACAAAAAATTAGAGATAATACTTTAATCATAAAGTGATTTATAGAATATTCTTGAAATTCTTGAATACTTCAAAGAGCTAATAAAAATAGACTTATAGAACAAGAGAATAGAGCAACTGTGGCAATGACACAAACATAGTAAAATGAGCTACTGAAATATGAGAGATTGTTCATGCAGAGTTCTACATCGTTTCGTTTACATTTAAGTTTTGATGAAAGTAAAAATATTAACTCAGTCTCTTGATTAACAATAAAGAAAACTTTTTTTTTAGAGAATATTCCCTTTTTCTTTTTTTTAAAGATTTTATTTATTTATTTATTTTTAGAGAGAGGGGAAGGGAGGGAGATAGAGAAGAAGAGAAACAGCAATGTATGGTTGCCTCTCACATGGCCCTCATAGGGGACCCGGCCCGCAACCCAGGCATATGCCCTGACTGGGAATCGAACCGGGATCATCTGGTTCCCAGCCCGCGCTCAATCCACTGAGCTACACCAGCCAGAGCTATAAAACTCTTTTTTATTAAAGAGTTTTTTTTTTTAAGATTTTATTTATTTATTTTTAGAGAGAAGAGAAGGGAGGGAGAAAGAGCAATGTATGGTTGCCTCTCACATGGCCCTCACTGGGGACCTGGCCTGCAACCCAGGCATGTGCCCTGACTGGGAATCGAATCGGGACCCTTTGATACCCAGCCCGCACTCAATCCACTGAGCTACACCAGCAGGGCTAAAGAAAACACATTTTTAACCCATGAGCCAGGGACATGTGCTATAGGGATTGAAGGATGCTGCAACAGGCCTAAGACTGGAAGATGGGGGACTCCTCTGAGGGGCAACTTTGGCTTGAGGATTGACTGACAACCTTGCAAACTTTCTTATACTGGCTGTGCTGTCTACAACTCTCGCATGCAACTTTTCTTTCTTTCCTTTCCCCTCGCAAGGGTCAGACCTGCATCGGGATGTGTCAGCTCTCTCAGCTTCCTCCAGCTCCTTCACCGGTTTCCTCCAGCTCCTTCACCAGTTTCCTCCGCAGATGTTGTCCCTAACACATTTTTGCACATCTAATTCTTTCTTGGTGTTACCTGCTTCTCACAGTACTCAAATAACACAAGTTTTATCAGGGGTTATCCAAGAAAATAAGCAATAAGCTAGGGATTTGAGAGTGATTTACTCATTGTCTGGTGGGTGAAGCAAACACTGTCCTGTTTGGTAGGTGGGACAATGATACATCCTTGTGCATGGGGGTATTTTTCAAAAAAATTTTGTTGTATTTTTTCCATTACCATTTAGTTCCCCTGTACCCTCTTCCCCTGCCACCACCACACTGTTGTCCATTCCATGCGGGTTTTTTTTTTTTCTCAATCCTTCCACCCCCTAAACTCCCAACCCCCTTAGCTTTCAACTAGCACTCTATGAGTCTGTCTCTACGTTGCTTGTTATTTTATTAGATTCCACGTATGAATGAAATCATATGGTATTTGTTTTCTCTGACTGGCTTATTTCACTTAGCACAATGCTCTCCAGGTCCATCTATACTGTTGCAAAGGGTAAACTTTTCTTCTTTGTTATGGTCAAGTAGTATTCAATTGGATAAATATCCCACAGCTATTTTATCCACTCATCTACTGATACACAGTTCGTCTGCTTCGATATCTTGGTGACTGTAAATAATGCTACAACGAGCATAGGAGTGCATATGGTATTACATTAGTGTTTTGGGTTCCTTCAGATATATTCCCAGAAGTGGGATCACTGGGTCAAAAGACAAATCCTAAGGACTTTATGGCAGTGACAGAAAACCATCTGGGTCAAGAAAAATGAGGCAGAGGATAAGGATTCGAGCATTCGAACGTTTTGGGTTAACAATACCTATGAAGACAGTGGAGTTGGCTGGTTTTTTCAAAGCTGCACTGATGCCCTGCGGAGGGATAATAAGATACTAAGGGCTGTTAACGCACTTTGATATCTTACAAAGAGGCCCTCACCTCTTGTAGTGAACACAGAGATGTGCTGCAGAGATGTGTCAGTGCTCACCCAACGTTCTGCTTTCTTACGCCAAGGCCAGAGTGCCGGTGAGGAAAATCTGGGGCCCTGAAATATGGGGTGGGGCTATTTTGGTAGAGGACCCTGAGGATATTGGCTCTGCATTGGCCCACTGGGCTCCAGAGATGGACCAGCCCCCCGAGAAAGAGCCACCACTTTCACTGCAGTGGCACTGCTCTCCTCCACCAGCAACTGCTTGGCCAGTGGCGGCTGTCAGTGGGCACCATGCTCTGCCCGCTGGCTTTGCCCATTCTGGTGAGGCAGCAGAAGAGTTCAGCCAAGCAGGGCATGCGCTGCCTATGTCAGCCGTATCCTGTGGCCCAGCTGACAGGAGTGGAGGTGCCAGTGCCCTCACAGTACTGCTTGTGACTTCACACTGCTGGCCACTGGACTGATGCTGACTGGGCCGGCTACTTCCGCTATTTGGCTACTGGCTGCCATGCTATCGGTGGGTATCGTTCTCGCTGCCTCAGGCTCACTTTTGCTCCTGGGAAGGAGAGAGGCTGTATATACTGAATGAGTTTAAGGAATTAGCAAGCATGTACTAGTTTGAACCAGGAGAATAACTTTGTGATGGAATTTTGAAGGTGCTTCAGCAAAGAGGCCGGATATAAGACTATGTAAGCAAGTATTCTTATTGTAGAACAATTAATTAACTTTCTTGGGACAAGACATGTTCTAGCAAGGACCCTAGGAAATGGAGCAAGCTTGCTGCTGCAGTGGCTCTTGGAGACCTTAAAAAAGTGACGGTTAACACTGGCCGAAGTAGGAACACCCGAGTTGTTTTGTCAAATGTTACAGGCAGGAATAAAGTGGTCAAGGGAAGCAGGTGTGCTGGAGTGGAATATTATGTGAGACCAGAAGATTCGGCAGATGACTGTGTTCCACAGAAGGACCCAGAGGTCGCATTATTTCCCAAGGCCATCATCCATATATTTGTGAGAAAGGTACCGACACCAGAAATTCAGCGGTGGCCTCCGCTACAGGCCAGGTCTGATGGCAGGAGAAGCAGATCATAGTTTTCAGAATCCAGGAGGCCACAATTACGCTAAAGATTGGCAAGGTCAAAGGGGCAGCCAAATGGTTTTGACCCAGAAGAAGTTGTGGAGATGGTAATGGAACATGGTAACCTTGGGAGCAAGAGTGTTGTCAGTAACTATAAAAACAACAACACAAAAACAAAAGTCAAGAGTGGGATCAGGAAGCTGAGGATGATTGCCTCAATTAAAAGTAACACTCTCCTGCTCAGTTCTCAAACCTGAGCCACTTTTCCAATATGGTACCCGTATCATCCAAACAGTGGGCACATTTCACAATGAAAAAGATAAAGGGCAGACCACCACGGGATCCACTGGCTATGCCACGTAGTGTACCATCCAGAAGCAGCCAGCTTCAGAACCTTGAAATAACCTCTAAAAATCCAGCCAAAATGGCAGTCCTGAGGTCAACATTCTGAAATATAGGGAGTCATCCTCAGGATGCAGTGTGTGTATTAAATCAGAGACCTCTGGGTAATTCTGTGTCTCCAAGGGTAAAATAGATGGATCTGGGAATCATGAATGGAAGCATGAATAGCTTCACTATTACTCAATGATGAGCTGGGAAATTTTCTTCATCTATACTCCATGTTCTACATTATGCAGAGTTTAAGGTCCTAATAAGCAAAAGGGGCTGCTCTGGTGAAGCGACAGATAAGAAGGTCCATTGAAGTACATGTTATGACTGCTGCCTTTGGATCCCTTGTGCTGAGAGACCATCACTGCAGAAGAGAAGTCAACACATTGGCTGTGGCAATTGACCTTGACAGCAAGAGGACATGGAGCTATTTTCATACAGCAGGAACAGAGAGTAATATGTGTGGACTCCAGGTGACTCAGGTTTGCACCTCCTAATACCCCCTTGTCCCACTGTAACTGTGGGTGGATATGTACAACAACCCTTCTGTCTGAGCAGGGTATGCTTTCCAAGGATACAGACCTTCCAGGAAGGAAGGTTTTGGTTGCACCACCAACACTGCCTGCAACAATGTGCAAATGCAATCGCTGGATATTAAGGGGATTCTGAATGGATGATGGAAGAAGGAGCACTTGAGTATCACTTGTGGTCTTGAGATCAACCGCATCAGAACTACCCCTTCTGAGTTTCTTTTTTTTTTTAAGATTTTATTTATTTATTATTAGAGAGAGGAGAAGGGAGGGAGGCAGAGAGGGAGAGAAATAGCAATGTATGGTTGCTCCTCACATGGCCCTCACTGGGGACCTGGCCTGCAACCCAGGCATGTGCCCTGACTGGGAATCGAACTGGGACCCTTTGGTTCCCGGCCCGCGCTCAATCCACTGAGCTACACCAGCCAGGGCCCCGTCTGAGTTTCTTGTTCGAAAGAGTTGCTCATGGGAACCATGGATGAGAAGCTTTTCAACCTGTGAGGAAAAGTAGACCTCTGTGATCCATGAGGAGGCCTGTGGCAGCATCAAACCATGAGACTACATCACTCAGAGTTCCAAGTGAGGGGAGCAGTGGTTCCAGTGGCTGTGCTCTGCAATCCATCACCACTATCACACTGAGGCTGCCGTCCCCATAGCTTTCCCCAGCCAGTGCTGAGAGCAGCAGCCGGGCCAGTCATTCCTGGAAGATGGGAGCTCCTCCGATGGCGCACTTCTGCTGAGTCCCTCCCATTGGCCGTTGGCCTCGCCAAACTGTCTTAGACCGTTCTTCTTCCAATCAACCTTTTCTCCTTTTTAGGAGTCATCTTGATCTGAAGGCTCTCTAAGACCCTTCTCATTTCCTCTCGATTTTCTGTCATAGGCATGTCCGCTACCTAATAACTCTCTTGCTCATTTAGTGCTATCTTGGCATCTACTTTTCAGAGAACCTGAAGTACACATTGACGTTGAATGAAAATACATGTCAATTTGTGAAGTTTAAGTAAACAGTACCCTAAATCTAGACTGATTTGTAATACTACGAAAGCCATGAGCATTTCTTGTTTCTATTATGTACCAATTGACTTTCATTTATTCACTAATAATAACCTGTACTCTTTACCCATCCAGAAAACTTTTTATTCTTTTTTGCTTAATATAAACAGGAAGTATTAGAGAAGAGAATGTGAATATGTATAATTTCCCTAAATTACTCAAAGTTACAGTGACTAAATTACAACTACTAAAATAGCAACTCAAAACATATGCCCTTCTGACAATAGGCTACTTCTGAAGAAAGCTCTGTCTGCATTAGAAGGTGAAGCAGAGATATACATGAGACAAAAATAATGAAATTAAAGACCTTCACTTGTTTCAACATTATGATATGTCTAGTTTGTTTAGTCTTTTCATGGGCTCCAAATTTTAATAATTAATGAAGTTCACAAAAAGGTTTGCAGGAGAATATTAGTGAAAGTATTATCGCATGCTTCAAAGCCTGTTAAACAGGAAGCACATATTTTATAATGTTAAATAATTTATTGAACAAATAGATGTCTGTGATTGGATGGATTTATAAAATCACGTTTACATTGCTAATGTAATTATCAGCATAAATATTTTATAGCATCTATTATAGAAGCTTTCAGGTAACTGATGCCTCCAGAAATACTTGTTGATCTGAAACGAAAAATATATTTGAGAAATGGGTATGGTTAGATGCAGGTCATAAAAGTAAAACTGACTCACCAGTTGGGTGCAACAAAGAAATAAGTAGGGTGAGGTGTCATCGCATGAATCCTTTCCGTGCCGTTGGTGGGAGAAGCACATCACTGCGTAAGTGGCTTCGCTTATGGTGAGTTTAGCTGAGATCCCAGTGGCCTTGAGGAGTACTGTGTTGTTGTCACATGATGATGAGTTGGGGAAATGCAAACTGTGTCTATATTTCAGGGTGAAAGTCAGTCAGAAGCGTCTACTGAATTCAGTGTGATCACAGTTTCCAGCTGGGTAGGAGACAAGTCTCTGGCCTTTGTAGGTTTTTTATACCCTGAGAAAGAAAGTTCTCTGATTTTACCCTATTTACCACTCCTCCCATAGTGCACTTCACAGGTGAGGTTAAAGGAAGTTAGTTTCAGGGAATTTCTGTTAAATACAGGAATAAAGAATAAAAAGGAAATGATTGCAAATGCCAGAATTAAGGGGATAAAAGTCCTTTTACTAGTATGTATGAAAGAATCGAAACAGTTTTGTGACGTTTTAGACAGAAAAAGTAATTTTTATGCCAAAGTAATGTAGGGTTGTGCAAACTTTCATATCAGCTGATAAAGAAAAATATTACTTTCATGGGTTTGCACAAGAAGTTCAAGTATTTCATCTCAGCTTGATTTTTAAGCCATTTTCCTGCAAACTGGCAAATTTCTGCCTACAGCAAACTGATGAAAATTCATGGATATTTTCATTCCTCTGGTTTAGGGAGGAATAGTAAAACTTTTGCCTTAGATCAAACTTTTGAATATTTGAGGGGAGGAAAAAAACACACTTCACTTCTCAAATGTGAATACCCAAAGTGAAATGTGGCCATTTCTTACATTTTTAGATGCCTGGAAGTTTTCCACAAACTTCTATAACAGTCACTCTGCAGGCTTCTGCTATAAATGTTTCAGGAACTATCTAGGGAAATATTCTATTGAGAGGGAAGGCAGGATTATCTAGCAGATAGAGCGTGGAATTTGGACTTAGACAACCATCTGAGACCTGCACCTGCCTCTTTCATTGCCTTATGGTGCAGCTCTGTATAAATGATTCAGGCTCTCTTTGCTAATATTTTTCCCTGTGGCAATAAAGAAAAAATGGGCTAAGCAATTTTTTAAGCAATTTTTAATAGCTCCTTCTCAACAATCAGAGGGTACCATAAAGGTAAATATGACATTGTCTATAAAATGCTATGACCTATACCTCCCCTCTGAGGGTAAGTGATGTGAGGCCACAGAGTGATGTGAGGTAAGTGATGTGAGGCCACAGAGTTTGCATAAATAAACTTTATGGAATCCAGGTGTGGAGACCTGTATAACCTGCCCCTCACTTCTGTATTTGGTTAAGGGTCCCTATAACACGTAATTAACAATATGTATTGCCAGTTGCTAATTCCCTCAACAGACATCTTTCCTACAACATCTTGAATATATTAACCTCCCTCTCAAAAACTCAGTGAAGGGAGACAACCCATAACAACCAATCAACTTGCATCTATTGATTGTCTAATACATATGATGCATTCCACTGAGTATTAGACCTCTGATGAGAATCTATTAGTACATAATGATTTATAAAGCGTAGTCACTGTTCTCAAAACACTTGTCATCATGCTCTAGTTAAAGGTGAATGCCTGAATTACTAAAAATCATGTAAAATAATCACATGTCAAACAATTGATAGGAATAATGATTCTAAGGCATTTAGAGGAGGAAAAGTATAAGGATTTGGGAATGACTCCTTCTTATATGATTGCAGTTTCTAATTAAGACAAATACATCCACAAATACAGAAGAAAAATGCAAATACAGAAGTATAAAAAAAATAAAACAATGTCCTTGGCAGCTACCATGCTAAAAAAATGATTCATTAATATCTCTAGCTGCAATAATTTATTTCACTGTTCTCACTGAATTTAAGCAATTTAGTTCTGTCCTACTGGTTATTTCTCTTATATGCCAAGTTGAAGAAATTCTGATGGCTGTTTGAAATCTAGTTCAGTCAGTCAATATGGCTGTGTCCTATGAAATTAATTCAGAGTGAAGGAAGGGCTGTGTGCTATAATGGGAAAAGAATTGGACGAGGACCACAGTGATCTCACTCGGAACGATAAACAGTCACTTAACCTCTCAAGGCATCTGTTGGGCTGGGCTGGATTTCATAGGCCAGTTCTAAAATTTTCTGGAAGAAAAAAATGCAGCGTAACAATTCTGTGTTTCCTTGTGCTGCTGGAAAGCTCACCTGCTTATGTATTCTGTCAGGATTCATGATCATTCATTGTCATTAAGATTAATATCTCAATTTTATAGACCACAGATGCTGCAGGTAGAGGAGAAGCAGATGGTAAAATGGTGCTCTCAAAAACATGCTCTCACTGTAATTCTTAATTTAATTGTATTTCCACTGGACATTCCCAAACTTTATTAAATTCTTACCGTTAACTCAAGAGAGCTTTGGCCTTGCCTGTAAGTACTAACTTAGATGCATAGGCTGGTTCTTGGTAACAGAGCCGGTGTATCAGTGAACAAGGCATCTGTAGAACAGTTGGAGGCAGGGTAACCTTCCTGGGGGTATATGCCAAATATTAGCGTATACCTTTCTTTCAGATCAGATTGGTAAAACAATGTTTGTAAATCTGATAGTAGATGTCATCAAAAAGATGAACAATGTCAAAATATTCCATGGATTAAAAGGAAATGGTAATATGGTTTTAAATAAAGTAAGAAATATGTAATTTGTTTTATGTGAAACATTGGAAATTTCAATTTTTTCAAAGGTAAGTGTTAATATGTCATGTAGACATCCCATGAAAAACTAAAATTTATTTCTGCTGTATTATAAAATGTGAATGATAGTAGGATATTTTTTAAAAAGTTAGCTTCATTGGGCATAAAGAAAAAATTACTTTAAGAAATTTTCTAGCATTAAAAATATGGTTTTAAATAGCTAATATTATAAACTGATAATGAGTAACTGTGTTAAAACCAGCTGTTTTAACATATTTTGGCGTGTGTCCACTTATTTAACTGAGGGACTTTATTGAAAGTCTACACTGTGTTAAGCATGATCTAGATAGAAACGTAACACTGTTCAATAGAAATATAATGCAAATCATGTGAGTAATTTTATTTATTTTTTACCACCAAGTTGAAAACTTTTATTTTGCTAATGTACAAGTAGAATATAACAGTTCACATTTATGGTTAAACACTTAACTGCTGATGACTTCCCTAAGATTCTGTTGTCTTTCATATTTCAGGTGCCCAATCTCCTATGAAAGCCCGACTTCACTTCCTTCTACCCACCAAATTAGTCTGTCTTTTCAGAAGTCTTGTCTGAGGTTTTCTGTGTTGGCCTCTCTGTGCTGCTTCTTCATTTGAAAGAATTCATCAGTTAATTGTACAATAGCAATTTCAATCTTATAATTCTTATTGGCTAGAGATACCCAATTTGACTCCATTTCTCTTCATTTAGATCCAGCAGTGAGTTGTATGTTCTTTTGCTGCCAATTTAAATCTTCAATTATGTTTCCTTAACTTCTGGAGCTCTTTCAGTGCACGTTCAATCATATGAACTAGATTTCCATTACATACTTCCCAAGGCTTCGCATCCATGCTGTGACTTTAGTTCCGGATTCTCAATTCGAACCGCTTGATGCTCTACCTGGGCCATAGAATTGTTTACACATTCTCACCACGCAGTGATGTCAATTTCGTGATCCGAGGAAGGGGCTGAAACTCATATCGTTTCACATATTGAGCAATTCAATTGGTTGCCCAGCAGCCAGCCTTTCAAATTTAATTCTCATTATGTCGATTTCGAAAGCAGAACAATCCAGGGCTGTCAGGTAGCTCAAGTAACCCTTAGCGGTCAGTATCTGCGAGTGTCTCCTTCCACCAGCGCCCAGCGCGCTTCCTGCTCACCAGGCTCTTCATGATGTTGGTGAAAATACTGCCGCGCATCCACACCCCCTGCCGCCACCCAGCCGGTGCCGCGGTTCTTAAATTAGCCGCGGTTTTCTGAATCTGCACAGGCTCAGGCCCATTTCATTATGCCTGCCTGTGCGATTTTAAATTTTGTAGTTTCCACACTAAGCAAAGCATAAAAGACACAGGTAAATTTCATTTTCGTAAATTTATTTAACCCAATATATGTATAATATTATTTTAACACAAAATTGGAGACTGTAATTTTTTTTAACTAAGCCTTCAAAATACAGTGTGTATTTTACTTACGGTACATATCAATTTGGACTAGCCACATATCAGCTGTATGATAGCCACACGTGGCCAGCCACTACAGTGTGGGCAGCCTGCTCTGGATGCTAGGGTACAATGGTAGGTAACACAGGCTGGCTGCTAACTTCAGAGGCATCGTAGGCTAGTCCAGAACACAGGCTTGAACAATCAATGAAAGTGTAAAATTTTACACTTCTTGCAGTTGTTGAAAAGCATTGATAAAATTAATATTGTTGAATACAGGCCTTGCATTTAATGTATTTCCACTACATATGTCATAGATTAATGTGATCTCTGTATGGCTGAGATCATTCTTGCCATTTTCTTTTTATTTTTTAGAAAACATTCAGAATTAACACTCCTTTGTAGTCTGTTAATATTCTTTTATGTTTGTGTTTTCCATTTTTCCCATATCAATATTACACTATTAAAAACTCATGAAGAAGGAGCATAATAATCTTTTAAGGCCTTTATACATTATTAAAAAATAAAGTAGCTAGGTACAAAATCAAAAAGGTTATCAGAGAAAACGTTACTTACAATGAGGGAAAATTCAATATTTTTTCATGCACTTTCTATAGTGTTACAGTTTCTGTGATTTGTGCTAATATGTGTTTTCAAAAGCTTTCTACCAAGGGCTATAGATCTAGGTTTATTATAAAAGTAGTGTATTTCTTAAGAAATCTTGTAATTTTATCTAATTTGTACATAACAGCTGGTAGGAAGAAAGTACTTAAGCTTTAAAATGGTAATAGTATAGAAGAAGAAAAATATAAAGAAAATGGTATATACATGACATAAACTCAGTGTTGTTCAAAGATTTACCTTAATTGATTTCAAGTAGTTCAAGCTAAATCGTTAATGGTGCCGATGATACTTATATATATTTACTGAGTTCTGAAGAATGAGAAAAAGCACAGATGAACCAGAAGTTTAATGGTCACTCACCTAACTAAAAATCTTTTCTCATGTTGCTTCCTAACTAAAATTGCCGTAGGAGTTTAGAAAGAGAAGACTGTATGGACTAGAAGATGCAACTCCATGAGAAGTTTCTTTAGCTGGAACTTAATGACTGGATAGAGCTGGATTTTTTTTTTTTTCAGGAAAATGTAGGCACGTCTTTCTCACTATGAAAAGCAATATAAATAAAGTTGAAATTGACAAGAGTTGTTGGGAGAATAAAGCAGATGGCTTCAGTTTGAGAAATCACTGTTAAAAAAAAAAAAGGATGAGCAATATAAGACTAATTAATGGAGACTTATAATCTTAAGCTTTGTCCAGTAAGTGATATGGTACCAATATAGTTTTAAATCAGGGAAGTGGAATAATGGAAATGGCATTTTTGGAAGATTCATCTAGTAGAAGCGACAAGAGTGATGTAAAGCGGCTGAGGGGAAATAGCAAGGAGGTTGGGTTGAGTGACCAGATCCAATAATAGATTTGAAGATTTAAAACAAGCCTTCTTAAAACGGGAGACTTATGCTTTTTTGACAGCATAGGGGATGGAACTGGTGAAAAAGGGCAAACAAGAGAAGGCTTAGGAAAAAAGAGAATAACCGTAGGATTAACTTTATTCAGAAACTAGGCTCTAACAGGATTCGGAGCTCTGGTTGTGGAGTGGGATGGGCAGAAAAAGAAGGAAAGACGATTCTTCCGCTAATAGAAGGGTGTACAGCAGTAACATTTTGAACCGTGGAAGTGAATTCTTTTAAGTGTCTCTTGTCCAGCATAAAATATAGTGGAGTTACATTTTATATTATTCTTAGATCTCATTCCTCAGAGCTAAAGTCAATTGAAAGTTGGTTGAAAAATTACTAAGTGAACTATGGTGATTCTTCCGTCTCCTTTCTAAAAGCATACATATTTTGGTTTGAATTATTTAGGAAACTATAAAACTAAACTGTATTTATGTTTGCCTTATTTCAACATATGGTTACATTTTGAAAACTTTGCCTTAGCATAGCCTTGGATTATCATAAAATTGGGCATAGCAAAAGCAAAATCACCAAATTCAGAGCAGTAATAGAATTTATAACTATTTATAAATATAGAAATTATTGTTTTTGTACAATAAATGTTTATTGATTATCTATCAAGTATGAAGCCTATTGAGGGTATTGGGTATACATATGTAAACCAAAAAACCAAAAAACCAAAATGATAAATAAATAAAAATGAAAGAAAAAACTGTTCTCTATAGTCATGAACCAAATGAATGTACATATGTGTGTGTGTATATATACACATTTTGAAAATTGATTATTATGAATTGAATTGTATCTTCCCCAAATTCATATGTTCAGGTCCTAGCTCCCAGTACCTCATAATGAGATCTTATTTGGAAATAGGTTTGTTGAAGATGTAATTAGCTAATTTAAGATGAAGGCACAATGGAGTAGGGTGAGTTCCTAATCTAATGTAACTGCTGTCCTTATAAAGGGGAGATTTGGATATAAACATGAGCACAGGGAGAACAATATGTAAGGATGAAGGCAGATATGAGGGTGATGTTTCAATAAGCCAGAAGTACCAAAGATTGCTAGCAAACCACCAGAAGCTGGAAGAAAGACATGAAACCGGTTCTTCCTCACAGATCTCAGAAGGATCCAACTCTGCTGACTCCTCGAACTCAGACTTCTAGCCTTCAGGACTGTGGGCAGTAAATTTGTATTGTGTAAATCACCAAGTTCATGGCATTTTGTTATGGCTTCCCTACTCAAAAAGTAGAGTGCTACAAAGCGTATGGAGACTTATTTTAGGTTGGATTAGTTATGGAGACCTCTTTGAGGAGACCTCTTACATCTGGTCAGATACCCAAAGGATGAGAATGAGTCAGCCATGGGCAGTGCTGGGGGAAGAGTGACCTGGGCAGAAGAAAGAGTGTGTACAAAGGCCTGGAAATAGGGAAGGACTTGGCATAAGTAAGGACGTGAAAGAAGACCAGTGCATCAGGAGCACAATCAACGAAGGTGAGAGGGGCACAAGATGAGATTAGTTAGACCTTGGTAAAGAATTTGAATTTTATTCTAAGACCAATAAGGAGCCATTCATGGGCTTACATCAAGTGGCGACATAATCTAACATACATTTTTAAATAAATTCTAACTGCTATCCAGAGAATGGTATAGAAAGGGAAATGGAAAACATAATTAGAAATGACAGCATCAGACCAGGTATTCAGGTTTAGAATAAGCTTTTGGTAGCAAAATACATAGGATTTGAGAACATGTTTCATATCAGGAGTTAGAGGGACTCTGTCAGGTTTTGTTTTGAGCTAATGGGTGCTTCTTTTTGAGATGTTGTTTACCGAAGTAGAAAGGATGGAGGTTGGCAAAAAGGGTAGAATAGAACAAGAATTCAAGCCCGATATGCCTGTGAGATAGCCAACTAGAAATGTTAAATGGAAGGTTTCCTGGGCCAATGAAAGTCTAAGGAGGAGGTGGAGAAAGGGAAGTTATGTAAATTGTGCAGCGACTCCAGAGTATTGAACACTAACAGTGCAGCTGAAGTCTCCTGATTCCCAGGCCCATGACCTTGCAACCTCATGCAAATGCCTAGTCAATGACATTATGGTATCATTCAATTAGGTATAAGAGGGGTGCTTTCAGGGGTTATATTGAGAATAAATGTACAAGCACCTCTGTAGCAAATAAAAAGACACAGACAGATGAAGGTTGGTGACACGCTGTCAAGAGAAGAGAAATAAGATTCAGAAGGCTGGAAATTAACTTTCGGCCTTCCTCCTTATTGGTTTAATTGTGCCTCAGAAAAATGATTTCATAGTGTCAGAAAACCTCCAAGATACCTATTAGTTTAAAACTTTGACAGCTCCCTAAAAATTGCACTTCTGGGTACATAGACTGGTAATATTCTCGTACACATGTCAAGGAGATGTGTCTAAGGACCCTCACTAAAGACATTGTTTAAAACAGCAAATTTAAAGGAATTTAAGCATCTACCAAAATAAATAAATAAGTAAATAAATAAAATGCTATATTTATATGACAGAAAGCTTTTGAGTTTTTTTAAATGAACTAGATCTATGTGTTTATAGAAAGATCACCAATATAGAATGTTGACTGCCAAAAAAAGTAGGTCTTAGAGTTATACTTGAAATAATTGACCTTTTGTGGAAGCACATGTATGCATGTAAAAATGTTGGCAGTAGATGAGAAGGATGCAGTTCTGGTTAAAAATTGGAATGGGGAAGAAAACAAGGCTAATGATGAGCTATACAGAAAGCTGTAACTTAATGTTTTATATAAAATATACATGTATCAGGGTTAAAAGGAGTCTGCTATATTATGTCTAAAAGATTTTATTTATTTATTTTTAGACAGAGGGGAAGGGAGGGAGAAAGGGAGGGAGAGAAACATCAATGTGTGGTTGCCTCTCATGTGTCCCCCAGAGGGAACCTGGCCTGCAACCCAGGCACATGCCCTGACTGGGAATGGAACTGGTGACCCTTTGGTTCACAGGTGAGCGCTCAATCCACTGAGCCACAATAACCAGGTCTGTTATATTATTCTTTTTTACACTGGTATTAAATTAACATTATGACTCCATAAGTATGTTAAAATCAATCATTTTCATTATCATAGAGAATAAAAGTCTCGTTTCAATACATTGTATATTTTATTTTATTTTTTTATTTTTTTAAAGATTTTATTTATTTATTTTAGAGAGAGGGGAAGGGAGGGAGACAGAGAGGGAGAGAAACAGCAATGTATGGTTGCCTCTCACATGGCCCTCACTGGGGACCCGGCCCGCAACCCAGGCATGTGCCCTGACGGGTAATCGAACCGGGACCCTCTGGTTCCCAGCCCGCGCTCAATCCACTGAGCTACACCAGCCAGGGCACATTGTATATTTTAATACCACATTATTAATTTTGGAAGAGTAGAGAAATCATTGTATCCCTTATCATATATGTTTTCATTTTTCCTTTATAAAGTTACACAATTTGCAAAAGTTGTGAAATTACACAACTTTTACTTAAGAGACTCCGAAATGAGTGGCTCCGTTGAGTTAGGCACTGTCACATCCATATCACCTCCGATAGCAACTTTCGAAAGAAGGCCCTGTAAGCCCTATTCTACAAATAATTTGACGTTCTTAGAATTTAAAGCACCCGAAGTCACAGAGCTGGTAAACAGAAGAGAGAAAAGTTAAAGCTCCCTTGTTTTACTCTGTCCTGTTCTTTCCATTACGCCAGGACTGACAGACACTTTTATGCTGAAAAGACTGCATAACTTTCCTAATTCCTTAAAGTCGGTGTTTCACTGAGTTAATATGTAGTTTAAATATATATTGAACACAACAGTCACATATTTTGCATATAAATGCTGTAAAAATTCTAGAAATACACACTAGCAAATGAAGGAAAATAAGTAACGTTAGGAATTCCATCTTGATAATGGAATTATTCTTGTTAATCACAGAAAGGCTATTTTCCATGTTATGCTCTGGTTTTGTTTTTCTGGGTATCGTTATAGCTATTCTCATTTTGTTCCTCTTTTTGTAAACTTAATAGTATGTTTTTACAGTTTACGTTGAAATGGACAAAGACGTTGCTGTGTTTAGAACCGGAACAGAAATCTTACACTATCGTGGAGCGTGCAGTTTCACTGGTCCACTTTCCAAAAGAGGAAGAAATATAAGGCACCTTTAAGAAAAAACTATAACAGATATATTTGAAAGGAGGTTCACAAATGAACTTTATGATCATTTTAGGCATTTGCTTCTTCCTTTCTTGCCTTCTCTGCCTATTGTGCCTGCTCCCCATCTTAACAGCTTTTGTTATACTTGAATGATGAGCTCAAAGCAGAAAAGCTGTTGTTTTCAACCTTTATTAATGTTTTCTAACTCATTTCCCTGTTTGCCTGCTGACAACCTGCCAAAATCACCCTCTGGTGAATTGTAAGAAGATTGGGGTAGCAGTCAGGGGACCCGAATGTGTTGCAGATAATTAGTGCATGAGATCTTTGTCACAGCAGATACTTGGCTACCCACACATCTCTATTTTTAAGACTTAGTGTTACACGATGTGTGTTCATTGTCTGCTTTCGTGTGAAGAGCGCATCTCTGCATTGTACATAATAGAGCTGAGTTGAATGAGAAATTCCATTATTCTTTCGTTGTTTTGTACTCTCACTGGTTAACACATGAGATGTACGTATTTGGTGAGTAATTGCAACCACCTTGGGCTTTTAAGCAGCTTTAGAAAGGGAAATCACCTGTTTTGCTACTTACTAAAGTAATCCAACCACCAGTCTTTGTTTTCCAGTAAAGGCAGGACACAAAAATCTCCTTACGTGATCACATTTGTTTTCATGCTAATGAGTTCAGATAAATTTGATTGGCAAGAATACGGGGTCAGGAGATTAGTTCCTGAGTTGCACAAATAGAAAAACTTTTTTTCAGTGTCAGATAAGGAGTGATAAATTGAGGTAAAAAGAAGTGAGACTTTAGGATGATGAAAATGCCAGGTTATCAGTGGGCTTTCACCAGAATCAATGGCAGAATAGCTGGTAACAAGTTATTACTTAGTAACGTGTTCTCTTTGAAATTCTAATGATGTGTCCTCTTATGTGTGCACATGTAAGGTGTGCATATGTGTGTTACGTTCAACAGGCACATGAAACACTTGACTCATTTAATTTTTCCCTTTTTTATGTGCCGATCTCTGTTTCAGCATCAAAGGAAATTCATCAGTTTATAGTGCCAATGATCTCCGGGTATGAGAATTATGTAGTCATACTATAATGGACTAGTTACCATAATGTTATAGCCAGAAATGACTTATTTTTAAAAGGCTAACAACACCAAAACCAGTTTTGAAGTCTGAAAAAAAGGAGGAAAGATCGTGTTTCCTCTTGTAACCAAGATGGTTAATTTGGAGAAGTCACACAAACTCCAGAAGTTACAGATTTTTTATAAGTAAAATGTGTATAAAAATAGCGGTTTTTTTCCAGAAAGATTCTTACCAAGGGCAATTAAATTGATATAGTTAAAATTCCTTAGAAAGCCTTAGATGTTTTATAAGTGTAAGGCTTTATTAGTAATAATCTAAATATCGATCTTGGCTTCTTTCCTAAATCAGCATTTATTCATTTTTCAAAAATTAATAGGTGCCTAGTATATTTCAAGTATATACTGTTCTGGGTTTTGGAAATAGAGCAGTAAACAAAAAAGATGGTAATTCTTGCCTCTGTAGATCCCAAGCATTAGTGAATTCAAATAATGATAATAGAAGAAACTATAAAATCGGTTGGTGATAAGTGCTATAAAGTAAAATAAGACAAATAAGGTGCTTTAAATATAAGTGACTTATAGAAAAACTTGAAGGAGATGATGCCAAAGCAGTGAGTGAGGGCAAATTGTGTATTGAAATACTGGTTTAAAAAACATTCATTCTTGAATGAATGATATTCCATGATTCGGTCAAAGCCATGTATATCACTTATCAGTGTTTCATAGAAAACTCAGTGGTTTGGTACTTAAATATTTTTTCTTACCCCATGCTTTTCTATTTGGAAATTTTTAAAGCTAATTAACCCTCTCCATTTCTTTGACATGCAAACAAAAATTATGAATACATTAAATATAAAGTATTTATTTTATATAAGGTCATATACGTGCAATAATAAAATTAATCTGATAACATACACAAATTATGGTAGAAGGGTAAATCTACTGTCCAAAATAATATTGTGCATTTGAAAGTTAAACAATAATATTTGAGGAGAAAATTAAATTTTCATTCTGCCTCTCTTAAATAAATGAAAACAAATTGCGTTTAAAATATGTGGATAAATAAAATAAATATTTTCTTGAGACTCAAAAAAATAATGCTGGATTATCCTGTCTACACATACTCACACACAAATTGATGTATCCTTTCTTAGCACAGATGACTGAGAAAACAGAGGTAAAGGCCATGGTTTATGTGTTAATATTCCATCAGGGAGAGGAATCTCTAATTCCTTAATTCTGGGATGGAGGGTGGATTCCCAATATTACTAGGGAAGTAAGGGGTGCATTACTAAACTGACCCCCAGGTAATCCAGTCAACTCGTCTGGGTGCATGCAGATCCAATGGCGCTCATCTTTCTGTGGCAAGAGGAAAAGCCTGAGGTAGGAGGTTAGAGTTGTGTGGAAATGTTGTCAGTGGAAATTAGGCTCTTCCACGGGATTGTAAGAAAAGCGTTCCAAGGACCCATGTATGGAAGACTGCGGTTTGGTAAGATGATTTATTTGGGTGGAAATAGAAGCTGCCCTCTGGGTTTCCAATGTCCCTTCTCCCTCCACCTCACCATGGAATAAGTCCAACCTTGTCTTCAGCAAGGCCAAAGCAAAGGCCAGAATCCAGAATTTCTGCTTCGTATTAAAACTTAGTCCCTTGGAGCCCACAGCATCGGTTGCAGGCCCCAGTGGCTGCTAGACGCACATGCTCGTGTGTGTTTTGGGGGGAGAGAGAATGTGTGAACACAAAGGGATATTAGGGTGAGAGAGAGAGAGAGAGAGAGAGAGAGAGAGAGAGAGAGAGCTTCTTTGTTCCCCTGGGATTATATTAACTTGGGTTTGGAATGGGCCAGGTGCTCATTCAAAAGAACCAATCAACTTCCCAAGCTTCTGTTGGTCTATTGGTGGGCACACTACCTAGCTAGACTAACAAGCATCTTTGGTCAAGCACCTCCCGCTGTGCTCCCCAACAGTCTGGTACCAGAGGAGGGAAAGAGATGTGTTAATCCCCTTGTCGGGCAACACTATAATCTCCTGGGTGTGAAGCAAACAGGTTCATGCTACCCAGTTAAACTCAATCTCAATGTCTAATTTTCCTATTACTTCCCTTTCCTATTACTAATTCACTAATTACCAACAGTAACACTAGGAAGTGAGGAGCTGTCTGATGAAGAATTAGATTCACCTACTATCTTATATTTGGCCTACTATGCAGACGGAGCGTAAGATAAACATGTGCCCAGTGGATGTTGATGGAGCTCAATAAATTTTCCTTCACTACTTAACTGTCTCCTCCATGGCCTACAAAAATGTGACAGATATCAGGTACTCTTAATTGGGGGTGAAGGGAAGTGCTGTCAGAGTTTTAACATCCATTCAAAACTATGGCCCAGTCAATCCAGGAAGATAATAAACTTGTCTGGGACCTAGTTCTTATTGTAAGCTATTAAGTTATAAGGAAGAAAAGGCTTTAAACATATTGAAAAATCTGTAAAATACAAATTAAGGCAAAAAGACAAAGTTGTTTTCTAAAAATCTATAAAATTGGTTAAAATAAAACAGATCAATATGTATACCATGTTTTTGTTATATAGGAAGGGTGAGTTTTCCTGTAATGCTAATGATTGTATTAGCTGATTCAACTTTTATAAGAACAATCTCTATTGTTTAAGATTATTCATTGCTACAAATGACAGGAATCCACTCTCCTAAACACAAACACACAGTTACATACACAGAAAAACAACCATTGTGGACTGGATTAGGTCCTATATCTGTCAGAAGAAAGTAGCTCCATGATGTGAGAAGAATATAGTATAACTTAACTCAGCTGTTCTTGTCTCCCAGGTTCCTAACAGGAGTACACAGCCCCTCATACATGAAGAGTTGGGTCCTTCCCGGTTGGGATTGCCCATGTTTTTAATACATAGTTCTTTCACAAAAGGTGTAGGCAAGCTGCAGCTGCAGAGGCTAAATCTGGACCACTGTCTGTGTTATAAATAAAGTTTTATTGGAACACATCCACTCTCATTCATTTACATATTGCCTATGGCTGCTTTCCAAAGTTGAGAAACTACAACAGAGGCCATATGGCCTGTCTAAAATATTTATTATATGGTCCTCTAAAGAAAAAAATTCAATTCTGTTTTATATTATTGGCTTGCATTAAAATTCATGAAGACTTTATAGTCACAAGGAATATACACCGTTACAAAGAGTGTTCATAGGTATTTGAAGCCCTTCTGGTTTTCAGTCCTGTTAATAAAGCCCCACTCCTGTTGAGGACGGACCAAGTGCTCCAGAGTGCTAGCCCCCCAGAAACTCATTTTCCCATAGTGAACCCTCTGACTCCGACTTAATGACTGTTCATAGAAGATCATCTTAACTAAAGACCATCCAAATATCCCATATATATGATGGAAAAATATGTAAAATACCTTTTGTTATAGCAAATTCATCTCTATAAATTCATGCTTAAGACATTTATGCACAATTTTTCCATAAGGCAGTATGTATATCAAATTTATATCAAATTAATAAGAACAATTCTAAGTGTTCCAAGATTGGTGAATAAATTCTACTACCATTATGTTGTAATTATTATAAATCATATATTGAGTGAAATGGTAGAATAGTTTACCATCAGCATTGAGAATGTAAAGGATAATCACATTTTTCAAAATTGTTCTTATATACAATAGAATATTTTGAAATGCAAGTATGATTTATCTTTTTCCATTCTTGATAACTCTATTTTATTTTCTCCCACCCACCCCACCATTGAGCCCAAGCTACAAGGCGGACACTTGCTACTCCGGGGAAAGAACTATGCAAGTGCCATACAAAAGTGATCAATTCTTCATTTAACTTTCAAAAGAGAGTTTTAAAATTTAATTGACAAAGCAATAGTCTACAAACCAAAGCACATTTGTATGTAAAAACTAGAGGATTAAGGCAGACCATTTTTCTGTGAGTTTTCCCATGAGTCTTGGGAGTGGAAGGAAGATCATGAGCCAGAGCCTTGAGGACTCAAACCTGAGAAAATCACAGACTAAGGATGCATGCAAAGTAGCATATAATTAAAACGGTAATGCTCTGCAATGAGTGAAATTAACTGCTGCAAGTTGACGCTGGGTTATTATTGCTATTTTATAGATGAAGAAATGGAGGCACTGGAGATTAGGTAATTTGAACACAGGGTTGATGTTTTAGTTCATGCAATTTGGCTACAGATAAGATGCTATTCACCTCTACATGATATGGCTTCTCCAAGATACAATCATATTTCTCCTGCAGTAAAAATGATTTAGCACCTTGGCTGGGTGCTCACTCGGTTAAAGCATTGTCCCACTATGCCAAGATTGTAGGTTCAATATCTGGTTAAGGTACACACAAGAAGCATCCAATGAGTGCGTAAGTGGAATAACAAATCAATCTCTCTCTCTCTCTCTTCCCCTTCTCCCTCTCTCTCTTAAAAAATCAATTAAAATTATTTAGCCAGTTGAAGACTAGGATGAGGAAAGAAGTCGGAATTTGAAAGGAGATCAGAGAGACCATATAGATGCATGTAAGTTATTTAAATCTGATTCTGCCCTTCCTGGGTTTGACTCATGCTATAGAATAAATATTTGTGTCTTACCAAAATCCATATGTTGAAACTTTAATACAAAAGTCATGGTGTTGGAGATAGGGCCTTTGGGAGGTAATTAGAGCATGAGGATAAAGTCCATATGATGTGATTAATGATTTTATTTTATTTTTTTAAAGATTTTATTTACTTATTTTTTAGAGATAAGGGAAAGGAGAGAGAAAGAGAGGGAGAGAAACATCAGTGTGTGGTTGTCTCTCATGTTCCTCTCCACTGGAGGCCTGGCCCGCAACTCAGGCATGTGCCATGACTGGGAATCGAACCAGCAACCCTTTGGTTCTCAGGCTGGCGCTCAATCCACTGAGCCACACCAGCCTGGGCTGATTAATGATTTTAAAAGAAGAGACAGGAAACAGTTTGCTTCCTATGCCATTGCTCTCTGCCACCTGAGGATACAACAAGATCATGGCCACTGCAAACCAGAAACATCCCCCACCAGAGCCTGAATATGCTGACCTTGACTCCAGATCTCTGAGAACTAAATTTATGTTGTTTAAGCCATCCAATCTATGGTAATTTGATTTACCAGCCCAAAATGAATAAGGTGATCCTTAAGGGCATGAGTGTAGTGGGGCATACAAATCTCTTTTTCTGCTGGCAAAATTCTATAAGGAAATCCAAGGAATAAAATTACTTATACCTATAAGACCATAAGACCATATATCTCCATTTTCCTGGACAGTTCTGGTTTTCACCTATTATTTTACTACTGTAAATATCGATAGCACTTGTTCTCATTCAAAAAAGCATCCCAGCTAGAAAATAAATGACATGGTCTCCCTATTTATACATCAGTTACCACGTGGAACTTCAGTAAGAGGCTGACCCATGGAGCACTTTTTTCCATCATGGGCAGAGTAGGATGTAGAAATGGTGTCAGCAGGAGAAACTACCAAGTATTACCTGTGCCAAGAGAACATCAGCAGCAGATCAGGAACAGACACTTACACCCAAATACCATGTCTGTTGAGACATCTTAATGAAGGACCAAGTCTCTGTGCAAGCTGGGACCTCCCCACCACTCCAACTGTCTTAGTTCTCTTGGGATGCTCTAACAAAACACAACAGAGTCAGTGGCTTAGAAACAGCAGAAACTCGTCTCCCAGTTCTGGTGTCCAGAAGTCTCAGATCAGGTTCTGGCATGGTATGGTGAGGGCCATCTTCCAAGTTGTAGACTTCTAGTTGTATTCTCACCTGATGATAAGGAGCATAGAACTATACTTGAGACCTTTTTCAAGGGTTTCACCCTCATGGCCTAATCACCTCCCAAGGCTTCATCTCTTAATACCATCACATTGGGAATTAGACTTCAACATATGAATTTTGTGGCGGGGGGACACATTCAAACCAGAGCATCATCATATTATGGGCAGAAAGAAGAGAAAAAGAGGAAGAGGTTGAATATTCGAAATAATGATAGTGAGCTAATGCTGAAGTGATTGAGTTAAATGAGGAGTGTTTTGATCAACTTAAAAGGAAAGCTGAAGTTTATTTTCCATTACAAATGTGAAAAGGGAGACTTGTGAACAAGTTAAGTTATACATAAATAAAGTCAGATGTCTCCACCTTCAAGTAATAACATTAGATTTTGAACTACATATATTTTTACATGCACACAAACAGACAGTGTGCATATCCACCCAAATGTTAAGAGTAGTAATCTTCGGTAGTAAGTTTATAGATGACTTCTATTTCTTTCTTCAATTTTTATATATTCTCCAAATATTCTTGAACATGTATCAGCTTTGCAACAAAAAGGATTTTTTTTTTTAGAACAGATGCATTTTTATGCTTTCAACATTCTGTGTTGGCTGAAGCTAGTTAATCTGAAAACTATTCTGCCTTGAAGTGTTAATGAGCTAATAAGTCATTTCAGGGTGAGTTACTTTTCAAAACTGCTGAAGTCATGTCTCTAACTATACTTGTACTCTATCTACTGGTAGGGAGGACTTGGCTAATGCAGTGGCTGTGACCTAACATAAGAAAACATAAGAAATGCTTGCTATTTACACAAATTCTTATAAACATCTAATTAATAGAAATAGTCTCATTTTAGTAAGCTGGTAACTACCTTTGAATCCACTTATTTCTCTGTGTGAGGCCTGGATAGAACATGGCTTAGTCTTTCATAAAGTAACAAAAGCCTGGAAGAACAATAGGTGATAAGCTTATAATTAGCTGTGCTTATAACATCACATTAATGTTCTGAAGTCCTGTATGTAAATATTATACTTATCCATAATATTAGAAAATTTATATAGAATTCTGGATGTGTAGAACACTAATTGATGTGACTTTTAGTAATGCCTAAATTAGAATTTTGTAATGGTTGACTTACAGGAAGGTGTCTCTACTTGCATGCACATGAGCACACAGACATGCACATACATGAATTTATGCGGACTAATACCACCACACACAGAGGAATGGAAAAGAGGGAGAAGTAACCTGATCTTTAGTTTTAGCATTGCATCTAAATTTTCCTATTTTCCTAGGATTATAAAAAAGTTTGGTTTACTCTTCTTGTTTCTTTCTTAAATATTTTTTACAGAAAACATTTTAATTCTGCCCTGGGTGGTGTGGCTCAGTGGATTGAGTGCTGACCTGTGAGCCACAGGGTCGCTGGTTTGATTCCCAGTCTAGGGCACATGCCAGGGTTGCAGGCTAGGTCCCCAGTAAAGGGTGCATGAGAGACAACCACACATTGATGTTTCTCTTCCTCTCTTTCTTCCTCCTTTCCCCTCCCTAAAAATAAATAGTAAATAAAATCTTAAAAAATAAAAAAAAAGAACACATTTAATTCTTACTTAACTTCTCTAGTAATTATCGGCTCTTAAAGAAATAATTTTTATGATTATCACATGCAATATAAAATGCAATGCATTGGAAAAGATACAGTAAATTATGGCTAACTAAAAATCACTAAAAAACACTGGGTTTCAAACATCAGCTGGTTAAGAAATAATACATCCTTAAGAAATAACAAATCTGATATATTGGTTAAAATGCCTTATTGCTGTACATATTGCAAACTCAACTTAACCTGGCTGTGGTGTTCATATCCTGTGTCAACTTGACTGAGCCCCGGGGTACCCGTGTATTTGATCCACCATTATTCTGGGTGACTGTGAGAGTGTTTCCGGATGAAGCTAACACGTGGAATGGTAGACGGAGTGAAGTAAATCATTCTCCCCCCTCTTTCCTGTGTGGATGAGCATCACCGAATCCACTGAAAGCCTGAACAAAACGAGAGGGATAGGAAGGGAGAATTCACTCTCTTTCCTGATGGGCTTTGAGCTGGGGCAAAGGTCTTCTCTTACCTTCAGACTGAGACTGAAATTTATACCATCAATGTTTTTGCTTCTCAGGCACAATCCACAAAAGCACATTTGATGATAACAACCCATATTAAGAAAATTGAGCAAAATATCTGAACAGACATTATACCAAAGAAGATAAACAGATAACAAGCAAACATATAAAAAGATCTCCACTTCATTTGTCTTTAGATAATTTCAAATTAAATCAATAATTACATACCACTACACACTTACTAGAATGGCTAATGTGTAAAACCTGACAATAACGACTGCTGGCGATGATGAAGAGCAACAGAGACTCATTCCTTGCTTGTGGGAATGCAAAACTGGAAAACCACTGTTGAAAATAATTTGACAGTTTCTTATGGAACCAGACAGCCTCATTAGAAGACAGTCTGTCAGCTTATAAATCTAAACACAGTCTTAACGTTCAATCCACCATTTTTACCACTGTATATTTACCCAACTGATTTGAAAACACGTCCGCACAAAATCCTACATATGAGTGTTTATTGCAGCTTTATTCTTAGTCCCTAAAACTTGATACCAACCAAGATGTCCTTGCATATGCGAATGGATAAGCAAACTGTAGTATAACCCTATAACGGAATATTATTCAGTGATGAAAAGAAATGAGCTCTCAGGCCATTAATACAAGAGGATAAACCTTAAAAGCACTATTGCCAAGTGAAGAAAAGACATTCAGAGAATGCTACAAAACTTATGACCTACCTATATGAATTTTGGAAAAAGCAAAACTACAGCAACTGTATATAGACTAGTGGGCTTGGAATTTGGTTGGACAAGTGTAGTGCGAGGTAATTGTAGAGAAGTAAAACAATTGTGTGTGATATGTCCATGGTAGACATATGACACCATGCATTTGTCAAGATCTACAGAACTTTTTAACACAAGTGAACTTAAATGTTCACAAATTGAAAACAAGTTGGATGTTGGGGATTTCCTAGCATATTATGTAGAATGTGACAAAATACCCTACCTCTAATGTGATGCAGGAAACAACCTCACTGAAGGAGATGGAAGAACAGGATTTCCTCCTAATGCACTTAAAAACTGAGAGGTGTTTGTAAGGTTAAATAAAAATAATGTATAAAAGATGGTACTCTGATAAAGTTGTTTTCCATTAGAGTCTGGGTTAACAATTTGGATACTGCTATATATGAATATTTGAATCAAACAATTGAGTAAATGCAATGAATAAATGGAAGGTGGATGGTGGAAACCGCGTTTCTTATTGTTGCAGAAGTTCACAGATAAGAAGAGGCTAGAATGGTGCATGTAGTAGGAATTAGAGTTGAATACATCAATATGAACTCATGTTCAACTCAATATAGATACAAATAGTTATATATGTATAGCTATTTATACATATATAGTTAGGAGATATGTATAGATATGTTTATATATACATGGTTTAATATACACCCATACATTCCTTTTCTCTGTCACCTGAAAAGGTCTAGAAGCAACCGCACTTAAGGGATTCCAAGCATATTTAGCATGCAGACCTTGGTTTCAAATACCAATCCCCAGTGAAAAGCAGCCAAGTCACTTCGGAGAAATGGTTGATTCTAGAACTAAGGCAGGGAATATATAAGATGAGCATAAACCATCTTGTAGTACCAAGAAGTAAGGGAGAGTAAGAATTAAAAAAAAAAACAACACAATGATGCGAACACGTCAAAGAGACTCAGGCACTAACTGAGAAAGATCCCAAAGGCTCGAGTGTCATGGGGATTTCGTTCCAGCCGAAACCCGTGGGTGACCGCAACCCGATGCGTAAAAGAATCTCATACTGAGACACGTGGGGAGAAGAGAGTCCGGAGCCACGGGACCAATTCCTCCATCTTGGGAAAAGGCCTCGTGGGTAGCTTAGCCGGGGTTTTTATTAAAGTTTTAGGACACATTTACATTGGATTGATTATTCATGGGATTATGCAGAACAGGGGTAGGTTTACTCATTAATAGAGCATTAGGATGTAAATTCAGGTCTGGTGGCAGACAGGACCAGGGTATACATTAAACAGGAGACAGCAAGCCAGAATCTCTTAAGATACATTTTTGCCAAATTCCTATTAGAGAATTCCTATTCCACAGACATGATCCACACTTGCCCACACGGGAATCATGCGGAGCTGCGCTGTGACATGCGTGATTCCCAGACTGCGTGTTTACACGCATGTGGAAAGAACTGCCACACTTGAGCTGAAAAAGTTCGAGTAAACAGTGAATAAATATGTTTCAGGTTATAATCAAAAGCACAAAAGAAAATATTCATAAATCCATATTGATATAAATCATTATAAAAAATAAATGGGAAAGCAGGGACTACTCCCCTGCTCAGATTTCTAAATAACGACCGCCGATGCTCCACCCTCTATGGGGCGAAGCATAGCTTCCCATTCTCTAAATGGGGGTAAAGATAGTTCTCTCCTTCCAAAGAGGACAGTAAGAATGCGGAAATACAGTCGTGATATGCGGTAGGGAAGCCTGACCAGCACGAACTCAGCCAGGTGTTGGGGTCAATGTCAGCAGTGGTCAGTCATATTGGTAGATTATATACAAGCGGGGACCAAAAAAACAAACAAACAAACAAACTGGAATTTATTTATAAAAAATTGTGTATTGATTCCTACACTTTTAAGCTTCAGTTCCTTTCAAAGTACTCTCCATTTTCTCCACTGCTCGAAACAGTTTTTGAACTCATCAATTTTGATACTTCTGCCATTTTTACTTTAGTGCTTCTGCCATTTTTTGTTTCACCTCTTCCATATTGGCAAGACGTTTCTCTTTGAGGACTTTTTTCATCCAGGGAAACAAAAAAGTTCAGTTAGGATGAGATTGGGTGAATAGAAAGGGTAGAGACTTTGGGTCATGCTGTTTTTGGTCAAAAACTGCTCAACATTCAGCCCGGTGTGGACCGGTGGGCTCATAAATCATAAATCACCCATCATGCAATGGGCAAGTGCGTTGAAAGAGTCTTCAAAAAAAATTCTGTAAAGAAGAATGCAGCCTCTCACAATAATGCCAGCTGGAACACTGATACAAGTGGGTTCCTAGAACACTCAGCTAGCAGGGGAAGCCTGTGCTGCAAGGGGTCCACCCTCCAGAGAGAATTCTGGGATTTTGGGGGGTCCTTCCTTGAGGCTAGTTTCAGTTTAAGGCTACTTCAGGTTGCTTGGCAAACCAAATAGATGCCAAGGCAGTAGTGCCATGGGGTAACTTAGCTAAACTCTTGACGTAAAGAAAACTGGGGTGGGATATTTGGAACTCTTTGTACTATCTTCACATTTTTTGCTAACCTAAAACTTTTAAAAAATTAAGTTTATTCTAAAAGTAGTTATCAAGGAGGAAATGAAATTGGCATCAGTAGACTGTAACTCTTCAATGATCTTAGGATAAATAACTTGAAATTTAGAGTTCTTTATTAACATTCAGGTGTGAGAGAATAATAAGTGTATTTGGAACAAAAAAGGGCCTCCGAAAGTTTAGTATATATGGACCTTTTTAACATGTTTTACTTGAAGATGTTTACATAAATTTTAATTTTAAAAAACCCAAAATGGACAGATTTTGGTACAACAAAACAATGTGAAGACAAAGTAAACTTATAATTGAGACTAAATAATTTTTATGATAATGTAAAAAAATAAATGAAATATCAGATATTCCAGTGTGCCATGTAGCTTCTGATGTGTTTAATATATTTAATTATATGTATTAAATATTAATGGTTACCAGTGACAGAAAATAGAAAGGATATGTAACTTCTAAGTAATAGAAAAATATAAAGACATAACAAAATGAAATTCCTAGATTAGTGAAATAAAAAGCAAGAAAGGAAAATTTTTTAAGCAAAAAAAAAAAATACCCATAAAGTAAAATGACAGGAATATCTATAAGCTTTCATTAATTATAAAAATATTAATGAGTTAATATACAGATATCTTAGAATGTGTTAAAGTTCCCAAAGAAAATTCACTTGCTATACAAAAGCCATAGTTGAAATTAAAGTACATAAAATAAGATTGAATGCAAAGGGTAGAATAATGTATTACCAACAACATTAATCAAAAGAAGGGAGTTGAAGAAATGTTATTTTCAGACAAAATAGAATTCAAAATGAATGAATTATATGGAGCAAAGGGAAATATTTCATACTAGCAAAAATAACAGTACACCATGATGATATGACAGTCATAAACTTTTATATGTACATAGTTACAAAATACATAAAACGAAAATTCATAGAAAGCAAGGAGGAATGCACAAAAAATCTCATTAAAAGATTTGAAATCTATATTAGAAACTAGCCAAACAACAAGACAAAATATTTATAAACTTCTGTGCGCTCGCATGTGTGTGCATGTAGTATATATGTATGCATCGGTGTGTATATGTTCTCAAAAAGGATGAGCCAACTGCTGAAGCGAAGTCTTTCAGAAGATAAGATAGAGAATGGATTCGCAGCAGAGGAGGAGGGTGAGGCTCGTGATAGAAAGAGACACAGCTCCTCAGTTTTTAACAGTGATTACTTTATAGTAAGCAGTTCTGTTTGTAGAAGACACAGATTCCTGAACCATTATTGTAACGGGAACACCACCTGAAGTAGCTGCGCAGCATAATCATAACGTTGGCATTTCTGAATTAGGGAGGAACATTAAAATTTTTTAAACATTTTCCTTGACTCCAGGAATGTACAACAAGACTGTTGTCCACTATAAATTTAGGTTGACTTGATAAATATTGCCAGAGGATGACTGTGGTGAAAGAGAATCTTCCAGCAAGGATTGTGAAGCATTTCATTGGAGCTGAATATAAAAAAAAAATTAACTACAGAATAGTAATGAAGTAAAGATTTTCAAAAGGTGTGATGCTGAAGATTATTTCTGGGAAAAAAAACAGAGACAAATCAGACGTGGCTAAGGAGGGGAAAAGCACTGACTATAATTTAAACCTTGTAGATTAGAGAAATATATTGCAAGTTCTTTTTTCAAACACATAGTACCTTTTTCACCTGAACAATGTCTTTGAATAAAACCACAATTCTCTTATCTCCGTGTTTTTTTTTCTTTTTCCTATCAAATCAATGTGGGAGGAGATGCCCATGTTGAAATAAAAGAGAATAAAGACAATGTCCAGGAAGATGAATTTGATATCCTATCTTTGGCTCTGTTCTTGGAAGATGTCCCTCTTTTTGCTCTTTTTATGTTTCCTTGTGTTTCATTTTTCCCATTTTAGGGACTAGTTATACATCTTAGAAATATGTAAAATCTAGCCCTGGATGTTCTCTGAAATGTTAACTGCTGAGTTCAGATGCTTTAGCTGTCACTCCATTACTTCTTTGTGGGAAAAGAAGGAGGAGAAAGAAAACAAGAAAACGCCAGTTGATTGACAGACTGCCCTGGAATACAAATTTGCCTCTTGAAATCACCAGGAAAGAAACTAATCATTCATAGTAATTAAACGATAGCTGGGTTGCCTCTAGCATTTCTACCTTACCTATTTTTGATTTGTGAAAACTCATACAGAGGTGGCATGCTTTCCAGAATTTGCCACGTGACCGCATGTCTGGTTCAAATGACTGAAGCATTACATTGCTGGGGTCTCCTTCTGTCAAAGTTTTTTTACATTGACTTGTTTTCCTCTGATGTAGAAATTCTCATTTTTCATAAAAATCTCTGCATCCTTCTTCTCTGAAGTAGGAAAAAGTTTAGGGAATGGATAAAACCCACCTCTTGCATTCCTCCAGGCAAGGTTAAAAACTATTCCCAACCTATAGTTCACTCTTTTCTTTATTTTTTAGATCCTCACCCTAGGACATTTTTTCCCATTAGTTTGAGAGAGAGAGAGAGAGAGAGAGAAACACTGATGTGAGAGAGAAGCATCTATTGGTTGCCCCCCATATGCTCCAGAACTGGGGAGCAAACCCACAGCCCAGGTATGTGCCCTGACCCTGAATCAAGCCCGCAACCTTTCGGTCATGGGACGATGCTCCAACCAACTGAGCCACACTGGCCAGAGCAGTTGACTCTTTTCTTGCAGACTTTCATGGGTGGACAACAAAGATGAAAGTGTAGCAAAAAAGGGGAAAGGTTTTGATATGTCTACCGATGGTCATTGGCACCAATTCAGTGCCAACAGCAATCGTCAATTTGGGGTGTGGTAAAGAAGGTAAACATTATTCAGTGCAAAACAGCTCAGTACAGCCGTACAACACTATTTGGCTATGGAAAGAGCAAGGCTGTGAAGCAGCCCTGGGGCCAGGCCTCTCTGGCTGCAGAGCTCTGCTCTGCACCTTGCTGGTCTCTTCTGCCCTCTGCTGCTCTGCTCCACTCGGTTCTGGTCTGCTCCATTCTGTCCTAGTCCGTTCTGGTCTTCGCTTGTCGGCTCTCCTCTGCTCTGGCAAGACATGTTTGATATTTAAGTTCAGCAGGGGAAATGTTGTGTTCAGTGAAAAGGGAAAGTGGGATCTGGTAGTCAGAAAGAAGCTGACTTATAGACAGAAGTCCCTGGGCCCTGGGCCCTGATTGGCCTGTCCTCATCCAAATGAAGACTCCAAATCCTAGGCACTGTCTTGATTGGTCAGAAGGGAACTGCTCTGATTGGTTGGTGAAGAAGCTGATGGGACACAGCTGTGCTGCTCTGATTGAATGGGTAAAGGCTCACACCTTTTGGTTGCACTAGGATTCCAAGAACTCCTTTAAGAGGGCAGAAAAGGCGAGGGCTAGCTCAGATGGCAGAAACATTACAGGCAGACAGTTCAGTGCAGAGGCAGGGAGATCAGTGCAGGCTTCTCCCTGAAGTGTAGTTTACATGAGAGATCCCTGTGTAGAAATGGCCGCCAGGCTCTCTTTGTTGTTGTTTTTGAATTTGAACCCAGTTAGCCACTGGATGCCCTTTTCAGTAGGTATCTTCTTTCTCCGAGTGAAATGTGAATTTAATGTAAATTGAGTTATAGAAGAAAGAGCTGTCTAGAAAACTGTTGACACTGCCACTGTTTGAGAAATCCTGGACATGCATCTGGAAGAACTTAGTGAAGGCGAACTTACTGAAACAACGAGGAAAGTGTCACAAAAAGGGTGAAGATGCCCTAGAGGAAGCTGACACTGGCCATATCTTCACATTCAACGAAACTTCTTAGATCTTTCACAACATTGAAGGTGCAAAGAGTAAAATGTTGGCAGCTGATCCAAGCATAGAAATGATTATGAAATTCACCAAGGTGTAGAAAAGATGCTCTCTGTGCACAGTAAAAGATGAAAAAAAGGCATGCACTTTTTTTTTTAAGATTTTATTTTTATTTATTTTTAGAGAGAGAGGGGAATGGAGGGAGAAAGAGAGGGAGAGAAACAGCAATGTATGGTTGCCTCTCACATGGCCCTCACGGGGATCTGGCCCGCAACCCAGGCACATGCCCTGACTGGGAATCGAACTGGTACTGCTTGGTTCCCAGCCCGTGTTCAATCCACTGAGCTACACCAGCCAGAGCAAAAGGCAGGCACTTTTTAAACCCTCTCTATATGTGTATATACACACACATATGTATATATACACATATACACACACACACACACATATAAATATGGTTTTACAAAGGCGTAAAACACTTTAAACCTCAGTGTTGTAAATTACAGTGTACAGAATAAATGCTTTTACCTTTCCTTGTATAATTATAACTTATAATAAGAGAGTTTTTAAGGTTTTGAAAAAGTTTTATGTATCACAGAAATTTTGAAATTTTTCCCATTACTTTTTAAGGTGGCTTTAGTCTGTATGTTCATTTTTATGGCCTCGCACTGCTGTGCAAAGTGAGGATTGCATGTATTATGAAACAAAACCTTCCAATTCAAAGTCTTTGTAAACTAAAGACTATTTCAGCTCAAACTGTTGAATAATGGTGACTTTCCTTGGAGATCCTTTAGGGTGTCCAACCCATAGCCCGCATGCCGCATGCAGCCCAGGATGGCCATAAATGTGGCCCAACACAAAATAGTAAATTTACTTAAAACATTATGAGGTTTTTTTTGTGTGTTATGTGTCTGAATGTATTTAATGTGTAGCCCCAAACAACTCTTCTTCCATTGTGGTGCAGAGACGCCAAAAGATTGGACACCCCTGCATGAGGATGAATCCAAAGCAATACTCTTAAAAGTCCAGAGCAATAAAGGTACAGCAATCAGTGACTGGATTTTGCACATTGATTTTTTTTTTGTCTTAACAATTCTTCTCAGGACGTGGCCACAAAAATCAAGTTTGCTTTGTAGATTAAACCTAATTGGAATAAATAAGTGGGAGCTGAGGGACCTATTTTAGTGACTCATAGGTTAGAAGGCTATTTAATTCATCATTTAAACCAGGACATTAGTGAGAGGAAAAGGGATGCTAAAATTAAATAAAATTATGTAATTCTGGAAGTGTTTTTTAATCAATGAATTGGTTTTATTATATTGGTAAAACCAAAAAATAATTTATTCAAATAATTTTTAAAGTTCTTAAAAAAATTAAAGGTAAAATATCTTTGTATATTAAAAAACACCACTCAGCCCGGCTGGTATAGCTCAGTGGATTGAGCGCGGGCTGGGAACCAGAGGGTCCCGGTTCGATTCCCAGTTGGGGCACATGCCTGGGTTGCAGGCCAGGTCCCCAGTGAGGGCCATGTGAGAGGCAACCATACATTGCTCTTTCTCCCTCCCTTCTCCTCTCTCTAAAAATAAATAAGTAAAATCTTAAGAAAAAGAAAAAAAGCACCACTTAGAATGAGTATCTAACTGTTAAACATTAACATAAGCAAAATAATTTTACTTGTACATAGTCACACCTTTTTCTCAGTTTTTAAAGTAGACCTGTCTCTAAATAAGATGCCATCCTTTTTGATAAAGAATATAGTCTGCAAGTGTCTTATTTTTTATAAAATTAAGAATCTCCCAAGTTAAGACTTTTGAGTAGTGCATTTAAAATTGTTAATACAGTCAATTTGCTTACCTGTGTAAATATAATATTTTAATTGCAAAAATTGATTACATTTGCTAAAGTCGCTGGTAAATTCAGAATATTTGCTGTTAAATAAAGATTATTATAAATACTACATTTTAATTTAAATGTGTAAATACTTTATTTGAAGTTTACATGTATTGTCCTTTTTCTTTATTCAGAGGAACTTTCTTTGACAAATAAAACATATTGCTTCTTTAAGTAAGTTTTTTTCTGATTCTTAACTATTTATTGTCAAGTTAAATAGCTGTAAAATCATAGGGCATCCCCATTTTTATCAATCCTTGTGTAGCTTAATCAAATTAGCCAATTAAAAGTAGTGAGTGAGCAAGAGAGGGAGAGAGAAAATTTGACAACTATAGGCCCCATTTATATTGGTAGGATATTGTAGCTCTTGAGGAACGATTATGGATTACACCCTATCTACCAAAATAAATTCCAAGAACACCCCTACTACAGAAGCTTATTAAGCTTATAACTGTATCTTGACAATGTGTTCAATCAAAATTTGGATTCTTAGTACTTCAGCAAAATATAATTTTAACATTAATGTTGAACTTCTGAACCAAATTTACAGTAGCATTCGTAATAATGTCAAATGTTTTTCCTTTAACTGAATGCACTTCTAAATCTTTATATATGTGATGATTATAAATATATAAAGATTATAAGTATAAAGCTATAAATACTGAAACACTATGAAGAAGAACTAATTTCCTATTTGAAACGTCTAAGAATTTGCTAAAAACTCGATAAGCTTCAACTCTGTAGAATTGATATGCTGATGAAACCAATCCATTCATAGGTATCGCTTCACTTTTAGTTTATGTACAAGGCAGTTTCTTATGGAAAATTTAAAAATAATTTAGAAAAGTCATTTGATCTAAATAAAATATTATGATTTGCAGAGTAACAAGTAAACACTTTTGAAACTAAACATGTTAAATTGTTACTTTTCATCTGAGACTTCTTAAGTAAAATAATGATTGCCTATTGAAATAGAAGTAGACAGTTTGTTAGCATATTTGTGTCTTTTGATTTTTATATCATTGTCTCAATCTGCAATAAAAGGAGAAGGTGGATGTCAGTAAGCATTTTGTGCATGGTACCTGTTCAGAATGATATTTCATAAGACATGGAAACTTAGTCCTTCTTTATTAACTTACACTTTCACTTTTTAAGAGCTTATTGTTGCCAAAGTTCATAGAGGTCATTGCATTTCATTTTAAAATGAAATTATAGGACTAAAAAGGAACAAGGATAAACTTGGATTCCATCTAAGTGATGAAAAGAAAATGTAACAAGGGAGCTTGTAATATTCTCTGTGAACTGTACAACAGTGTGGTGCGGCCTCTGCTCGCTGCCTGTATTTCATGGACCGCTAAGTACTGCACGTCAGGCTGACCACCGTGGTCCCAGCAGCCTCAGGTGCCATGGCTTCCAGTGCTTCTCCCACCATCACCGAGACCTGTGGCGTGCGTGTTTCTAGTGCTCAGGGGCCAACCCACTTCTTTTTATCAGCAGCCTGTATTCTGTGCTAAGGGGAGGTATTTATTACCTTGAGTCTGGACTGGGTCAGGGACAGAGAAATGGTTTGTCACAGGTTGTTTTCAGATATAACAATATATTGTATCTGAGGCAGTTTACCAAAATAAAACAGAGTTAAAATTATGCCGGGCTTATAAAGGAAAAGAACAGAGCGCCGAGAGCGAGACTAACAGTGGAATAATTCTGAATAAAGACTAGATTGACGGGATGAAGCATGCTGTAAAGCAACAATGACAAATTAGTCCCAATACGAGAAAGAGTTGAATTGAAATTTAAAAAGTGAGAGTGAAAAAATTATTTAAACAATTCAAAATAAATGTTTAAAATTGTAGGAATTACAATAAATAATCTGAAACATTGAAAGACTTGATATTACCTCTCAAGCCTTAAAAATCAGTTGACAGAAACATGTAGACCTAGAATATTAGGAAAATGGCAATATTTTGCACTCACATATTTATGCATTCAGTGGCTGACTCATGTATGTGCCTTGAGTGGGGATTGAACCCAGAACCTTGGCACATCAGGACAATGCTCCAACCAGCTGAGCCACCTGGCTGGTGCTGCATGTTTTAATAATAACTTTTTATGATAGTTTAGTGTTATAATATTAAGTGAAAAAGGAAGGATACAAAATTATATATAAGTATCCACTTAACTATGCAAATTTTTATGAGTCTGTATTTATATCGAATGATTATAAAACATTTAAAAGGAAACAGCATCAGATTAGTATAGCAATTTTCTTTGGTTAGAGTTTGGGTGATTTATAATTTTTGCTCTTTTTTTTTTTTACTGTGATATGTTATATAACACTCATCATCTGATTAAGTGCTAGGTTATCTTTTTTAATAGGAAAAATGAAAACTGTTAACTCTTTTAATCAAACATGGACATCAGAAAAAAAAAATACCGAAGTCCTCTTTACCTGTGTAGTAGACTGATGATGAAAATGGACCCACTTCTTCACACTTTTCTTTACCAATACTCTTTACAGTCTGTCTTGGAATTCTCCTCATCATGATATGGGATCCTCCCATCTGGAATCTGGACTGGATTTTGACTAATTTTGGCACACAGAAGTGTCCCAAGCCTGGGACTCAAAACAAACAAACAAACACCCCACAACAACAACCTTCAATGCTCTCTCTTTTTTTTCTGGACCTTGACTTTGCGACGAGAACATGTCTTGGCTGGCACATTGGAAGGATGTGAAGGACATCTGGGAAAGAGGAGCCAGCAATCAGCGGACTCTGTAGACTTAAGAGAGCTCAGTCGAGATCACCAGAGCCTCCAACCCGACCCACAGCTCACTGCGGACTTATTAGTAAGCACAGTCAAGACCGGAAGAGCTAGTCAACATATCCATGGCTTCGTGAGCAGTAACAAATCCGCGTGGTTTGAAGACACGGACTTGAAATGTAGTTTATTATGGAATTTAATGGTGGCAATAGATAGCTAGAGAGAATTGATACTTGACAGGCGGTGCCATCATAAAAGAAATTTGAAATGTGGCATCGGCTTTGTGACTGGTTGCAGGTGAGTGTGGGAAAACGGTGAGCAAGCTGTTAACGAGGACTGGGGACATGGTTAGGGAATTGTAATTGGGTCTGTTGAAATGATGATCCACGCAATGCCATCATTAAATAGTTGACAAAACTGTTGCCTGCGGTAACTTGAAAGACGGAAAATGTATCAATGAACTCTGGGATTTGCCTAAGGAGTTCTCCAGGCAGAATGTAGAGAGTGTCAGTTGGACTTTCTTAATTGCACACGATACAGCAAGAGAGTGATAAACTAAAGAAAAAAAAACTATCCAGCTCTTCAGCAGAAGTTGGAGGAAATAAAGAAGGACCAGAATTATGGGCTATAAAATAAAACAACTTCTTCTCTGTAGTCACTGTAGTCAGGTGAATATTATCAAAGTAAAATATAGCATGGGTGTGCTGCTCAAATCATCGGTGTTGCTTAAGATGCTCTGTTAAGACCTCTGAAAGATTTAAGGAAGTGCTTAGCTAGTTCTCTAAGGTAGACGGAAGAGCTGCTGGGAGTGAAAGGTATCTCCCACAATTGTATGGCATGTCCAAATGAGTCTGATTAAAAATAATTTGTTGAGTGGATAGATGAAAGTCAAATTCCCTCAAAGCCCACAGAAGTGTTTTTGAGAGTTGTACGGGCAAAAGGGGCTTCATCATCTGGCCTCAAAAGCACTGAAGCTGTTCGAAATTCAGACTGGATTTTGGATCTCTGCCCTTGCAGGAATTGAAAGTGAGGTCAGTATAACTTCCTCTGATGTTTTCAGAAAGGGCGAAGGGAGAGATGGAGAACGGTGGTCCCGGAAGGTGGAGCTGTGACAATGGACCCGGGGGCCTGTCCAGAGTGGAGGCCAAATCTGGAAACATCCTCTTCTCCCAATGTCAGGGCACCTGGAAACATCTGCCCAGTTGGATTTGCAAATTTTTAAGGTCTCAACCTTGCCTTTTAAAGTGAGAGTTCTGTTTAATGCCATTTTCTTTTGTTGCTATTATATACTGGGTGGTAATGGTAAAGTACAAATAGCTTGTCTTTTTGGTTCGTAAGTCTCTGAACCAAAATGCACAACATCTGTAGACACTTATTTAGGCTTTGTGTAGATCACAAGACACTGAACTTGGAGGATATCCAATATGGGAAGAGAATTTGGGCACTTTGAGAGGGGGCAGTGTGATTTGTGTGTGAATGTGACGTTAAGCTTCTCTCATCAAGAGATGGAGATGAATTCACCATTGCTTGAAAGTTGCCAGGACTTGTAACTTTGTTTTGCAAATAAAATACAGCATACATAACGGTTAGCCAGTTCTTAGCCTTAGCCTTCATCAGGCTTTGCACACGTCTACTTTCTCTTAGCCCCCTCCCTCACCATGAGAACGTCTTGGGCTACTTTGTTGGATGGAAGTGACAAATAAATGACAAAAGTCTAGACCAGCCAATACCCAGCTACAGCAAAACATTTGACCTGCCTATTAGGAAAATGGCCTACCCAAAGTCCAGCTGGTAGTAGGTCTGTGAGTCTGGAAGAGATCACAACCGTCCAGCTGATCCTCGATCTGTGAGTAGTAGTGCATACTTATTAAGACTCTGAGCTATGGGATGATTTGGTGCACAGTCTTCCACAGTAATTGCTAGTGAATGAACTTAAAACAAGTATTGAAAATTTCAAGTTATTGATCATTAATGGAGGGGCTAAAATTAGACAATTCGTTTTTAAAAAGAGAGAACGACTCTCCTTTGATTAGGAAAAGACAGTCCTGGGGTTCCCGTTTTTGTTGTATAGATGCCGGTGGCACTGGACTCATTTTTGTATTCTGAATTCTGTCAAGTCACTTGGAAGTGAAGAGTGTAACAGAAATAGACACCTCTGGGGAATCACTCTGGTAGCCGAGCAAGGAAGACACTGAGGTGGTAGACAGCTGCCACTGTGACGGAGGCCACAGGGACTTAATGCCAGACCCTGAAAGTCTGATTAAAATACCAGAGGTTGTTGCCAGGTGAGAGTAGTATGTTTTAGTCCTTATGTCTCTTAATAGAAAAGAATTAGATGTTATACTAGTTAAGGCAAATTGCCCCAAGAGGTATATTCACAGATTTTATATTTAAAAAAAAAAGGTTCTGTGTTCAGGAAAGTTTGAAAGCATTGGGTCAACAAAGTGAAGCACATTTTTTTAACTGCACGACTTTCTAGACTCTTTACGGTACCATTTGCACTGTGAATCCCCCAAAGGAACATCTCGTGTGCAATATTCTCCAAATTTATTTGACCACAGGACTCTTTTTTTTTTTTCACAGAGTATTTTACAGGATTATATTTTCACCAAGTACACTTTGGGGAATGCTGAGTTCATGGTTTACAAAGTTTGTAATTTTTACTTTTTTACGTTTATAAAATATAAAAGTAACCTTTTCACCAGTGTATGTTTTAATTTCATGGTTATTAGAAAACAAAACAAAATAAAACAAAACATAACCTAATAAAATCATGGCATTATAGAGATTACTTTTTGGGGTTCTGAGAGTCTATATTATGATGGTGAAACTTCTCATATCTGTATTTAAATGTTGGTCAAATATAACAATAACGACTTTTATTAACATTCACATGTAGAAAACCCATGTTTGAGACATTCTGAGAATTGCTTTATATACGTCATCACAATCACTGGCCAGAAAAACTCTATGAGTTCCGTACTCATACTAGCTTTAAAAATGTTGAAACTGAAGTTTATTATTTAACAGAGACAAAAGATTCATACAATTCTATTTGATATCAACACCTTCTCGCTTAACGACTGGGAATCACTTAACAGCAGGCGTACTGCTGCACTTTAGAGAAGCAGAACTAGAAAACCACATGGTGCTGGAGAACTATCAAGGAAAAAATGCATGTCAGAGTGAGTGGGTGACTGAGTTGGTAAAGCTTGGGGCAACTTTTCTTAAAGTTCATCTGAACACAGTTTTGAAACAGCAGAGTTTAGTTAAGACAGAGTGTGGACATTGCGATCCAAAAGCTAATGTTAACAAATGTAAAAAATATCAAATACTTATGACTCCCTTGGGATGAGTTATTTCACTCAATTCAGTTTATAATTTCTTATTTTTTATTAGAAATTGGAATTTTGATATGAATTCTAAAAACATGCTTAGGCTAACCACGCTGTGATGAGTAAATTATCAGTAAATGAATTTTGGTGAGTAAATTTTGTGCACAGAGCAAAAATCATTTGCAAGGAAAGAAAATAGGTGTTATATGCAAACATTTTGTCAGATGTGAACATTAGTTGACATACTGTTTAATACATGATCAATTAGTAACTTCTAAAACAGCTTTGTAGACATTATGACATATATCATAGAGTGTGCAATTTGATAAGTTTTGGCATGTGCATACATCCACAAAATCATCATCATAATAAAAGTACTGAATATATCCATCACCCCAGAGAGTTTCCTCCCCACGCCCCCCAAGTAATGGGTCAACCACTGATTGGTTGTCTCTGTAGATTAAGTTGCATGTTCTAGAATATTATACAAATGGAATCATATATGTGTTCTCTTTATCTGGTTTAATTCAGCATAATTATTTTGAAATTCATTCATACAATTGTATGTATTAATAGTCCATTACTTTCTATTGCTGAGTAGTAGTCCATTGTAAACTTATCAGTTAGTTTATCCATTTTTCTATTAATGGATATGTAGGTTGTTTCAAGTTTTTGGCTATTGCAAACAAAACTGTGATAAAGATTCATGTGCAAGTCTTTTATGGGAATAGGTTTTCTTTTATCTTGGGTAAACTTAGAAGTGAAAAGGGAGGAAAATATGGTAGAGGCATGTCTGCTTTTTTAAGAAACTGTAAACTGTTTTCCAAAGTGATTTTACCTTTTTCCATTATCATCTGCTCTGTCTGAGTGTTCTTCCTCCACCTCTTTGCCAATGTGTGGTGTGGTCCAGCTTTTCAACTTTAGACATTCTAGTAGATCTCTAGTGTAATTTCACTGTGGTTTTAATCTGCATTTGACTAATAATGTTGGCCATCTTTCATATGCTTATTTGTGGTTCATATTTCATTTTTGATGAAGTGACTGTTCACATGTTTAAGTCTATTGTTTTTTGCTTTTTTAAAATCTTTACTGCACTTTTTTCCATGACCATTTATTCCCCTTATACTCCCTTCCCCCCGCAATCACTATACTGTTGTCCATGTCCATGAGTCCTCTTATACATATGTCAAACACTTTGATAGCTGCTAGGAATAAAAACGTAAAAACAAATTATTGTAAGGAATTCAAGAACAAAACTATCAGATATTTCACTTTAAAAAAGCAAGTGTGGTTTTTTTAGGGCACTGTAAATATTTAAAAGATGTGTGCTTGGTATATAAATAAGTAAAAATTGATCATTCCAATTTAAAACAAAATATTAATACATCTTTAAACACATAACACAGTTGGTTTCTACTATTCTGAAATCTATACCCTTTTTTCTGTGGTTCATACAATTTACTGTTACATTAAAAATATTAGAGTAGCTTACATAGCTCCCTTCCTTGCTTCTGCTTGACTACTACTTCTGTGCTTACTGCGTGTGTTTGTATATGTATTTATGTGGTAGCAGTGGTGGTGGGTTATTAATAAAAAGTCTCAGGTTATTTTTACTGCCCATTCAATCCTCAGTTCTACTTGTTGGGTATGGAACTCGAGTTAGTATATAAACTGCACCATGCTATAACTTCCGTTCTTTAGCTAACAGTTTCTAAGGTTTATGGCATGAAGTTGAATGGTTGTATGGTTGTTAATATTGAATTGTGTTATTTTTCCTCTACTGGGGCTGTTGTTCTTATTCATTTTATAACAATTGGGGATGGGGAATTATTTGTTTCAAATTCACTTTTCCATCTTTACCTAAAAATATGGCCTGCTTATGAAATAGCTATTACATTTTTAAACAGTTTAAACCTGGACTTGAATGTAATAAGACATAGGTTTTTAAAAACAGATATTATTTTTTTTTGAATTCTCTACATAAGTAGTCCTCCAAAGGAACATGTATTCCAGGGAAGGACAAAAGAGAAAATATTTAAATTTATTTTTACCATATTGTAATGTTAATGTGTAAAGACCATATAGTTAATCAATCAGTCAACCAATCAAGCAGAATCAGGCTGCCAACTTTAAATTACATTATATAATAATCCATAAATTAGACATGGTACTTGTTCAAAATGTATTTCCTTTAACTTAAATTTTTATACAAGCAATGCATAATCCAATTAAAAAGTTGTCAGAGGGGAGAACCTTTATCCTAGTCAATGAAATAGATGAGAATGCATTCCAGGGTCTGTTCTTTTGTGTTTTTCTCTTCACAGAGCTGCATCATTCAGGAGTTTTCTCTGCGTTTTAAAGCTGGTGTACCTTGGCTTAGAATTCTCTGTTGTTGTTTTGGGAGTTAATACACTCTTTGTCAAGAATAAATTAAATCAGCCAGAGATCTTCTAAAAATGAAATTATAGTAACAGGGAAAAGAAATGGAAATGAATGTTTGCAGAATTTTGATTTCAAATGCCTATGAAATAGTCATATATTTAAGTATTCCAAAAATGTATTTTTGCACGGGCCACTTCATGAATGAGTTTCTGGTTACATATTATATTTAAAATAATTTGGGGGTATTGTGCCATTAAAAAGTTTTTGTGTTTGGAATAAGGATATTTCAGGTATGCTTCCTGCTTTTTTCATCATAAAATATTATAAGCGGCCTTCCAGAATTCAATGCTTTGAGAAGGAAACAAATTATTTCTTTCCATTAGCACTTTCGTGGCCAGATATTTATACTTCTTTCCCCACTCCCTGAAAACATTTTACCTTCCTGGGCATAGAATTGGATTTGTCCTTTCAATTACTTAAGTATTGAGCAAATATTTATTGTGTATTAGTTGCACATCATTGCTTTGGACATTTACAATCTGGTTGAGCAAACAAAATTATACTTACAAAGAGATTTTGCTATATTGTAAGGGCAGATTTTCAGAGAGAGAGATCATTATGGTATGGAGCTGTATGGGAAGTTCTGAAATGGGTAAGGCTTGAGTTCAGGAACTCAAGGAGTGAAATGTGCCCATAATGGCCCCATGGAATTGGCCATTCTAAGTTGGCAGAAGAGAAATGGGGTGACAGTGGGAAAGCAGTTAAAGGTACTGACATAATAAACAAGGCATATTGAGGGACTTGATAAGACTCATTTTGACTAGAAACAATGTCTTTCAGGTGAATGATGAGAAATACAATTGTTTTATACATGCTGGGTTGAGTTTACAGTTCATCTCAGGCCGCAGAGTTGTTGTTTAAGGCAACAGGTGGTGACAATACATGATTAGTAAAAAGAAAAAAAGCTGAAATACTCTTCAAATGAGTTGGATGGAGTTTAAAAGGTAAGAGTGGGTTTAAGAAGGCCAGCTGGGATCGTGGTTTACATTTGTGGTCCTGACAGAAGAAAGCCTTTCATTGGGGGTGTTGGTGGTGGAGTAATTGAAAAGTTTAGGACCTCAGATGAATTGTTTTCTGATTGGGGTCATTCTAATCATGGAGATAGAAACCATGACGAAAAGCAGGAGGAATGAGCTGACTTAGCCTCAATATTTGGAAAACAAATATTTCTGATGATAAACAGTCTTAGGAATTATGAGTACCTAGGAATTGCCTAAATAGTAATTATAATGGGATACTCACCGAAATCCATTATCTAAATTAAAAACTGGGAGTAGTGTTACAGTGCTCCAATATCAATCAAACAGATATTTCTCTCAATTTTAAAAAGATACAACCTACCCTTTATATTTTGTTTAATTTTTTAGTAAATTGTCAACACTTCATCCATAGTCATTGGCTAAAAATATTGTTCCCAATATATACTAATGAACATAGTGCAGCTAGGATAGTTTATGGCCTTTTCATCTCATTCCTATGAGTTATCCTTTTGTGTTTGTATATTCACTTACTTTTTAAAATTATAATTTCTAAGTCATACATAAAAAAACTCTTGGCTTTTTGAGGTATTATACTGTCTGTAGTCAGTTTACAAATCTCTCTTAGTAATTATGACAATTTCTAGTTGATTTTCTTGAGTTTTACAGACAGCAAATTATATCCTCTTTAAATAATGGTAAATTAATCTCCTTTGCAAAATCTAAACCACTTTATTCATTTTTGTCACACTAGCGTGGCTAGAATTTCTAAAACTCTACTGAGGAGTAATAGTATTAAGACACATTCTTTTTATGAGAATATATTTCAGAATTAAGTATGCTTGCTATGGTTTTTTGATTTGAGATATGCATAGTAGTCTCTATACTTTAATAAACTCTGAGACGTTAGAATGTTTTTTTTTTTTTTAATTTAAAAAGGACATTTAAGCCCTGGCTGGTGTAGCTCAGTGGACTGAGCACGGGCCAGGAACCAAAGGGTCCCGGTTCGATTCCCAGCCAGGGCACATGCCTAGGTTGCGGGCCAGGTCACCATGAGGGCCATGTGAGAGGCAACCATACATTGCTGTTTCTCTCCCTCTCCTTCTCCCTCCCTTCCCCTCTCTTAAAAAAAAAAAAAAAACTTAAAAATAAAGGAAGTCTTTCTTTAAAAAAAAAGGACATTTACTTTCATTATATGACATTTGATAATTAACAAGATGATCGTGTTTTTTTCTTAGCTACCGAGGTGATCAGTAATAGTAAGTAGATTACATTACAGATAACCTTGAAATAAAATATACTTAGTCATGATGCTTCATTATTGTAATGTATGAGTTGATAGATGGGCCAGGAGTTTCCTCTCATTGAGTTCTTGTCAGACAATATGATCAAAATTCACACTAGGGAAATGAATTACCAAGTTTACACTCTTATGGGTTGTAGAATCCTTGAAATAGTGTTTTAAGATTTTGAAAGAAGTCATTGATAAAAGGTTTTGTGTCTAGCAACAATTTTGGGACAAATTCATTGGTCAAAAATTTCTTAATAGCTTTTAGATTTGCTTACTATTAAGTTACTATATGGTTATTTATATTTTCTCAGAAAACAGCCATTTCATGTTACTTTTAAAATATATTAGTGTGGTATGCTCTTATTTCTGGCTGTAGACAGAAAGTTTAGTGTAGTTTCTTATTGTGTTTATGTTGTCTTTTTTATTAGATTTTTCCAAACAGTGCCTTATTTCATTGGGCTCTTCTATAATTATATTGTTAATTGCTTTCTAAATCATTAATTTTACTTTAAATTCATCATATTCTTGGAGTTATTTTGTTGCTTTTATTCTAAATTGTTGAGTTAAAAGTAAAGTTTAATTATTTTGCTTCTAGTCTAATAACTGAGGTTGATAGGTATAATTATTAATTTAAGTACGGTTTTGTCTGAATTCCACAAATTTTAACAAATAGTTTATAATTTTTAAAGAGCCTATAATTATAACTTTGATTTCTTCTTTAAAATTACATTGAGTTGTCAAATGATTTGATATTTAAATTCTGTAATTTGTTATTTTTCCTGATACTAGCTAATTGTGAGCAGAGGATTTAGTTTATGCAATTAGAAGTTTCCATTTTTTGGAAAAAAAAACAACACTTATTCTTGTGGACTTTCTCTAAGAAGGAAGTGGATGGGAAAGTAACCAGTGGTTCTGAACCTGTATTGAACAAAAGAATCACCTGGAGGTGAGTCTTTTTTATTATTATTTAAGCTTTATTTATTTATTTTGAGAGACATCTCAGTGGAAGCAAACCGCGGACAACCATGGTGAGTGGGCATGCGCGGAGGCTGCGGGAGGAAGTTAGCTTCCCCGAATCAGGCAGCCTCTGGGAGGGCCTCACACACGAACGTCTCAGACAAAATGCTGGTTGATAGGAAAGAATTTGGCAAGGAGGTTTGTAGCCAGAAGAGAAAAGCTTTAATACCCAAATGCACCATACAGTTTGCTTTAGGATTTTGGAAGAAACAAAGCAATATAAGATGGCTTACATGTGCATACTGCCTTGAGCACAAACTTACCCACTTTCCACAAATGACCAAGGGGAGGGGCAGCAGCTGAGGGAGAAAAGCTGTTTGCTAAATCCTGCTTTAGTAAGTCATTTCTTCAAATATGAAGAAAAGGAAAGCGATATCAATGAAAAGAAAATAAAAGTTGTTATCAAAGGACTTGCTTGCTGTGTGTCTTCTGTATGTGCGTTAAACTCTCCAGTATACCATTTATGTTGGCACATCCCTTAGAAATCTTTCCCTTCGGAAAATATACATCTGGTAAGAAAAACTGAGTCAATGTCTTGTGCATTTATAAATCACTTCCTTCTTTCTGTTAGAGGCAATTTTAGTCGGAAGGACACTATTGGAAAAATAAATAAATAAAATTAAAATAAAAAAGGAGAGTGGAAGAGTTAGAAACGCAGTCCAAATGGCAGTAAATGTTAATGGTCTGATCGCACACACAAAAATTGTCCTTCAAACTGAAGTGCGTATTAAATAGTAATGGATAGATATACTTCCCTGTGAGATCTGATTTGTCTAGCAAATCCTTACTGACATATACTCTCATTTACCACTATATAGCCTTTTGAAAATGCCATTCCAGCAGAGCATAAAAAAGGTTATTTAGATTAAGTATAGTTACAAGATAAGCAGTATACTGAGTTCATTGGACTTATGCGCACTCATTTAATTTCCACCGCTCCATTACTCTGAACCAAACTGTCCCTGAAAGAACAAGAGGAAGGGAAATGGCATTAAAAAACACAAATCACAAAGTAGAGAACATTCTTCTTAAAAACGAAATGGTCTCCATGTGTTTCCATTTAATACCATGGAAATACTTTCTTGACTTTTATAGCATGCAAAGAAATTGCACCAATCTATTAAAGAATGCAATAAAAAAAGACTTTGAGGTGGGTTAACAATTTCCAGGTCTTTATCATTCTAGATGGGCTTGGAACTTCAAAACACTGTAAAATATTATAAATGGTATCCATTTGCATCTGTGTGCAGCTTATGGCATAATGAATGCCTGACAGTTTATTGAGTACAGGAAGAAATACGATGAGACCTTCGGTGATGTGTTTTAAAATGCGGCCCAAAGCCAGGCTTTAAAGAAAGACAGAGTGCCAAAACAGTTTATCTTCTCCTTTTTTCTCTTAACTTTAGTGTCATTAAGTGCCAGTGTGAGGCTTTTTGGACTTCATTTGAAATTCAAGTAATTAATATAACCGGAGAAAATAATTTCTAGAGGGATAAGGAATTGTGATAAAGTATAAACAAGAGAGGCCTGACGTTTAGAGGACAAGAAATGACAGTGCTAATACCTCAGTTATACTGGGTGATTTAAGTAATTGTTAAGACCTTTCACAGGTTCAGTTTGCATTTGACAGTGGCTGAACTTTATTAGCCTTTAATGGCCTTCAATAAATTATATTTGGTATCTAAGGGGCTCTGCATTGAAAGGGTTTATGAGGACATCCTCCTTTTCATATATATAAGAAATATATATATATATTTCAGTTAAGAAGAGCTGACCCTCAGCACCTTGTTTCAGGAAATAGCGTGCTTTCTGTCTCATTTCAGACAGTAGACAAATGCCAGTTTTTTATAGACCTTCTCTCCATTGGCTCCTTCCTAGTAACATTTAAACAGACTGAATCATAAAAAAAGAAGAAAGAAAGAAAAAGAACAAAAAAGAAAACCCCTCTATCGAATCATCATTGTCCTGCAGTTTCTGCCCTGGTGGCTCTAGTTCTTTGTAATCCTCCAACAAGTAGGAAGGCCTTACCTGCACTTTCTTACCTCTAACCTCTCCAGCTCACTGCAATCTGCCGCTCCACCCACTTTTCCTGCTCGGCTCACACCAAATTCCTTAGCAGCTTCCATGCACCTAAATCAAAGGTAAACAGTTAGTCATTATCTAATGCTACTGTCTTTTACCAGGTGCTAGTATTTTGTAAAGAAAAACATCTTTCTTCTTTCATTATGTTTTTCACATTCATCATAAATGTGTAGACTGTTCTGGATTCTTTCTGAATCTGAGACTTCCTCTCTGTGAAATTGATTCCCTCTCTAGCTTCAGTGAATAACCCCAAAATATGTCCCTAGAGCCAGACTATGAACTCATGGGAACAAGATTCTCGGCTGTTTCTGTGCAACACCACACAATTCTTGGCACATAGTAGCCTGTCAGTAAAAATCCATTTCTGGACCAGCTGACACATCTTCATTCTGTTCATTAAGCCCGTATAGCAAATCGCCATGGAGAACATTTTTAATTGGAGGTTTTTCTGTTACCTGGAACTCAGAATTTCCTAAGCTAGAAGCATCATCTTCTTTAACTACTCCTATCTCCCACCCCATCTTCCGCTTTCAGAGGCTGAGAGGCAAAACCTGATTCTTCAGTGGGCCTTCTAATGACATCACGGTTCCCTAGTCACCTGGTGGCCCAAATGAGTACTCTGGGAGTCCTTCTTACCTCCTTTCTCTCTCTCATTTATTTCCTAATGAACTATACTGTCTTTTCTTTTTTCTTTTTAAAAAAGATTTTATTTATTCTTAGGAGAGGGAAAGGAGAGAGAAAGAGAGAAATATGGATAAGTTGCCTCTCGACTGGGGACAGGCTGCAACCCAGGAATGTGCCCTGATCAGGGAATTGAACTGGTGACCTTTTTGCTCCAACAGAGCCACACCAGTCAGGCTACGTGTCCTGTTTTTCTAATCCCTCCCTGCTTCCCATCCTTACCACCACCATGTCTCAAGGAATGATTACTTTTTCAGATTTTGACTCTTTCAACACATGCCAGCTGCTTTCCCAATCTCCAGTTTTAATTCAGCATTTTGTTTTCTTCTGCTGGGTGAATTTATTTTCAAAAGCCTAAACTAACACTACTAGTGAAATACCTTCCTTTTTTTTTTTTTTTTTTTTTACAGCCCCTGGAGGGGAAAAAAAACAAGACATTCGTTAGAATGTTTTAAAAGATCCTAAGATATACCATACCTCTCCTACTGTTACAGAACAGACGGGGGTGGGGGGGCTGGATGATATGAAAGACCCCCCCTTTTTTCTCTTGGGGGCTCCTCCCCCTTACCAGGTTCGTTTTGCCTGCCGCCAGAGGAAAGATGTAAAAGGAAAGGGATTATTACTTATTTGGAAGTCGCACAAACTAAAGTTCTTTAGAATATGCATAAACACACACAGTCCTTCCCTCTTCCTCTGCCCCTTCTGGGGTACTGTATCTCACCCAGGCTCCCGGCACCGTCCACGTGGCAAAAGGGAGCACTTCCAAAGCCACAGAGGTCCTGACTCTCACCCAAGCTGCGTAGTCCCCACTCACCAAAACCACGTGGTCCCAACAGGACGCCCAAGCTGTGTGGTCCCCAAAAGAGATGCCAAATGGCTGCCCCACCTGGGTTTAAATCCCAGCGCCAATCTTTCTCTGCAGCCTCATTTCTGGCTCCTCCCACAATTGGCCACAGCTGCCAGCACTCAGGGCAGGTGTGGCTCTTTGGTGTGGAGCCAATTATCTCCAAGCTCTTCTGGACCCCATTACAAATCCCTCTTTGGGGGCCCCCCTCTTGGCTGCACCCTGTTACACTACCTTAATTTTTACTAGTCCTTATTATAATAATAAACCCCAGTTGTAGTCAACTTTGCCTACTTCTGAAATCTCATATTTAGTTTGGAACACAAACACACCATTTTATGTGTTGGATTGTTATTTATTATTTTTTACATTTCAGTGAAATTTTTCGAATCAGAGAGCCAACCCTGATCTGCGCTGCCCCATTCCCCCCTCCCCTGTGCTGTCTTGTCCTGCTCTTCCATCCTACAGCCCGGTGTGTCCTTCTTTTAAAGAAGAATTGCTACTGGAGCAATGTAATAAACATGGGTATTGCAATTTCTTCTTGATTATCTTTCTCACACACCATAAACTCAGTGAGTACAAAATCCAATTGTGTCTTGTTCACTGTATTTGATACAGAATTAAT